>CAWVQI010000359.1:0-12000 GCA_963932335.1 Andrena marginata
ACCAAAAAATCAAGGATAGTTTCAATTAAATTTGCTAAAATTTCGTTCATAAAAATTAAAATTTGTAAAAAAATCCAAAAAAATCGATGATAGTTTCAATTAAATTTGCTAAAATTTCGTTCATAAAAATTAAAATTTTTAAGTAAATCCACAAAAATCGAAGATAGTTTCAATTGAATTTGCTAAAATTTCGATCACAAAAATTAAAATTTGTAAAAAATCCAAAAAAATCGAAGATAGTTCCGATTAAATTTGCTAAAATTTCGTTCACAAAAATTAAAATTTGTAAAAAAATCCCAAAAAATCGAACATAGTTTCAATTAAATTTGCTAAAATTTCGTTCATAAAAATTAAAATTTGTAAAAAAATTCAAAAAAATCGAAGATAGTTTCAATTAAATTTGCTAAAATTTCGTTCATAAAAATTAAAATTTGAAAAAAAATCCAAAAAAATCAAAGATAGTTTCAATTGAATTTGCAAAAATTTCGTTCATAAAAATTAAAATTTGTGAAAAAATCCAAAAAAAATCGAAGACAGTTTCAATTAAATTTGCTAAAATTTCGTTCATAAAAATTAAAATTTGTAAAAAATCCAAAAAAATCGAAGATAGTTCCGATTAAATTTGCTAAAATTTCTTTCCTAAAAATTAAAATTTGTAAAAAAATCCAAAAAAATCGAAGATAGTTTCAATTAAATTTGCTAAAATTTCGTTCATAAAAATTAAAATTTTTAAAAAAATCCAAAAAAATCGAAGATAGTTTCAATTGAATTTGTTAAAATTTCGATCATAAAAATTAAAATTTTTAAAAAATCCAAAAAAATCGAAGATAGTTTCAATTAAATTTTCTAAAATTTCGTTCATAAAAATTAAAATTTCTAAAAAAATCCAAAAAAATCGAAGATAGTTTCAATTAAATTTGCTAAAATTTCGTTCATAAAAATTAAAATTTGTAAAAAACTCCAAAAAAATCGAAGATAGTTTCAATTAAATTTGCTAAAATTTCGTTCATAAAAATTAAAATTTGTAAAAAAATCGAAAAAAATCGAAGATAGTTTCAATTGAATTTGCTAAAATTTCGTTCATAAAAATTAAAATTTGTAAAAAAATAAAAAAAAATCGAAGACAGTTTCAATTAAATTTGCTAAAATTTCGTTCATAAAAATTAAAATTTGTAAAAAATCCCAAAAAATCGAAGATAGTTTCAATTAAATTTGTTAAAATTTCGTTCATAAAAATTAAAATTTGTAAAAAAATCCAAAAAAATCGAAGATAGTTTCAATTAAATTTGCTAAAATTTCGTTTAGAAAAATTAAAATTTAAAAAAAAATCCAAAAAAATCGAAGATAGTTTCAATTGAATTTGCTAAAATTTCGTTCATAAAAATTAAAATTTTTAAGTAAATCCACAAAAATCGAAGATAGTTTTAATTGAATTTGCTAAAATTTCGATCACAAAAATTAAAATTTGTAAAAAATCCAAAAAAATCGAAGATAGTTCCGATTAAATTTGCTAAAATTTCGTTCATAAAAATTAAAATTTGTAAAAAAATCCAAAAAAATCGAAGAGAGTTTCAATTGAATTTGCAAAAATTTCGTTCATAAAAATTAAAATTTGTAGAAAAATCCAAAAAAATCGAAGATAGTTTCGAATTAATTTCTTAAAATTTCGTTCATAAAAATTAAAATTTGTAAAAAAATCCCCAAAAATCGAAGATAGTTTCAATTAAATTTGCTAAAATTTCGATCATAAAAAATAAAATTTTTAAAAAATCCAAAAAAATCGAAGATAGTTCGGATTAAATTTGCTAAAATTTCGTTCATAAAAATTAAAATTTTTAAAAAAATCCAAAAAAATCGAAGAGAGTTTCAATTGAATTTGCTAAAATTTCGTTCATAAAAATTAAAATTTGTAAAAAAATCCAAAAAAATCGAAGATAGTTTCAATTAAATTTGCTAAAATTTCGTTCATAAAAATTAAAATTTTTAAAAAAATCCGAAAAAATCGAAGATAGTTTGAATTGAATTTGCTAAAATTTCGTTCCTAAAAATTAAAATTTGTAAAAAAATCCAAAAAAATCGAAGATAGTTTCAATTAAATTTGCTAAAATTTCGTTCATAAAAATTAAAATTTGTAAAAAAATCCAATAAAATCGAAGACAGTTTCAATTAAATTTGCTAAAATTTCGTTCATAAAAATTAAAATTTTTAAAAAAATCCAAAAAAATCGAAGATAGTTTCAATTGAATTTGCTAAAATTTCGTTCACAAAAATTAAAATTTGTAAAAAAATCCAAAAAAATCGAAGATAGTTTCAATTAAATTTGCTAAAATTTCGTTCATAAAAAATATAATTTGAAAAAAATCCAAAAAAATCGGAGATAGTTTCAATTGAATTTGCTAAAATTTCGTTCAAAAAAATTAAAATTTGTAAAAAAATCCAATAAAATCGAAGACAGTTTCAATTAAATTTGCTAAAATTTCGTTCATAAAAATTAAAATTTGTAAAAAAATCCAAAAAAATCGAAGATAGTTTCAATTAAATTTGCTAAAATTTCGTTCATAAAAATTAAAATTTGTTAAAAAATCCAATAAAATCGAAGACAGTTTCAATTAAATTTGCTAAAATTTCGTTCATAAAAATTAAAATTTGTAAAAAAATCCAAAAAAATCGACGAAAGTTACAATTAAATTTGCTAAAATTTCGTTCATAAAAATTAAAATTTGTAGAAAAATCCAAAAAAATCGAAGATAGTTTCGAATTAATTTCCTAAAATTTCGTTCATAAAAATTAAAATTTGTAAAAAAATCCCAAAAAATCGAAGATAGTTTTAATTAAATTTGCTAAAATTTCGATCATAAAAAATAAAATTTTTAAAAAATCCAAAAAAATCGAAGATAGTTCGGATTAAATTTGCTAAAATTTCGTTCATAAAAATTAAAATTTTTAAAAAAATCCAAAAAAATCGAAGAGAGTTTCAATTGAATTTGCTAAAATTTCGTTCATAAAAATTAAAATTTGTAAAAAAATCCAAAAAAATCGAAGATAGTTTCATTGAATTTGCTAAAATTTCGTTCATAAAAATTAAAATTTGTAAAAAAATCCAATAAAATCGAAGACAGTTTCAATTAAATTTGCTAAAATTTCGTTCATAAAAATTAAAATTTTTAAAAAAATCCAAAAAAATCGAAGATAGTTTCAATTGAATTTGCTAAAATTTCGTTCATAAAAATTAAAATTTGTAAAAAAATCCAAAAAAATCGAAGATAGTTTCAATTGAATTTGCTAAAATTTCGTTCATAAAAATTAAAATTTGTAAAAAAATCCAATAAAATCGAAGACAGTTTCAATTAAATTTGCTAAAATTTCGTTCATAAAAATTAAAATTTTTAAAAAAATCCAAAAAAATCGAAGATAGTTTCAATTAAATTTGCTAAAATTTCGTTCATAAAAATTATAATTTGAAAAAAATCCCAAAAAATCGAAGATAGTTTCAATTGAATTTGCTAAAATTTCGTTCATAAAAATTAAAATTTGTAAAAAAATCCAATAAAATCGAAGACAGTTTCAATTAAATTTGCTAAAATTTCGTTCATAAAAATTAAAATTTGTAAAAAAATCCAAAAAAATCAAAGATAGTTCCGATTAAATTTGCTAAAATTTCGTTCATAAAAATTAAAATTTTTAAAAAAATCCAAAAAAATCGAAGAGAGTTTCAATTGAATTTGCTAAAATTTCGTTCATAAAAATTAAAATTTGTAAAAAAATCCAAAAAAATCGAAGATAGTTTCAATTAAATTTGCTAAAATTTCGTTCATAAAAATTATAATTTGAAAAAAATCCAAAAAAATCGAAGATAGTTTCTATTAAATTTGCTAAAATTTCGTTCATAAAAATTAAAATTTTTAAAAAAATCCGAAAAAATCGAAGATAGTTTGAATTGAATTTGCTAAAATTTCGTTCATAAAAATTAAAATTTGTAAAAAAATCCAAAAAAATCTCAAGATAGTTTCAATTAAATTTGCTAAAATTTCGTTCATAAAAATTAAAATTTGTAAAAAAATAAAAAAAAATCGAAGACAGTTTCAATTAAATTTGCTAAAATTTCGTTCATAAAAATTAAAATTTGTAAAAAAATCCCAAAAAATCGAAGATAGTTTCAATTAAATTTGCTAAAATTTCGTTCATAAAAATTAAAATTTGTAAAAAAATCCCAAAAAATCGAAGATAGTTTCAATTAAATTTGCTAAAATTTCGTTCATAAAAATTAAAATTTTTAAAAAATCCAAAAAAATCGAAGATAGTTCCGATTAAATTTGCTAAAATTTCGTTCATAAAAATTAAAATTTGTAAAAAAATCCAAAAAAATCGAAGATAGTTTCAATTTAATTTGCTAAAATTTCGTTCATAAAAATTAAAATTTTTAAAAAAATCCAAAAAAATCGAAGATAGTTTCAATTGAATTTGCTAAAATTTCGTTCATTAAAATTAAAATTTTTAAAAAAATCCAAAAAAATCGACGATAGTTTCAATTGAATTTGCTAAAATTTCGATCATAAAAATTAAAATTTTTCAAAAATCCAAAAAAATCGAAGATAGTTCCAAATAAATTTGCTAAAATTTCGTTCATTAAAATTAAAATTTTAAAAAAAAATAAAAAAAAATCGAAGATAGTTTGAATTAAATTTGCTAAAATTTCGTTCATAAAAATTAAAATTTTTAAAAAAATCCGAACAAATCGAAGATAGTTTCAATTGAATTTGCTAAAATTTCGATCATAAAAATTAAAATTTTTAAAAAATCCAAAAAAATCGAAGATAGTTCCGATTAAATTTGCTAAAATTTCGATCATAAAAATTAAAATTTGTAAACAATCCAAAAAAATTGAAGATAGTTTCAATTTAATTTGCTAAAATTTCGTTCATAAAAATTAAAATTTGTAAAAAAATCCAAAAAAATCGAAGATAGTTTCAATTTAATTTGCTAAAATTTCGTTCATAAAAATTAAAATTTTTAAAAAAATCCAAAAAAATCGAAGACAGCTTCGAATTAATTTCCTAAAATTCCGTTCATAAAAATTAAAATTTTTAAAAAATCCAAAAAAATCGAAGATAGTTTCAATTAAATTTGCTAAAATTTCGTTCATAAAAATTAAAATTTGTAAAAAAATCCAAAAAAATCGAAGATAGTTTCAATTAAATTTGCTAAAATTTCGTTTAGAAAAATTAAAATTTTTTAAAAAATCCAAAAAAATCGAAAATAGTTTCAATTGAATTTGCTAAAATTTCGTTCACAAAAATTAAAATTTGTAAAAAAATCCAAAAAAATCGAAGATAGTTTCAATTAAATTTGCTAAAATTTCGTTCATAAAAAATATAATTTGAAAAAAATCCAAAAAAATCGGAGATAGTTTAAATTGAATTTGCTAAAATTTCGTTCAAAAAAATTAAAATTTGTAAAAAAATCCAATAAAATCGAAGACAGTTTCAATTAAATTTGCTAAAATTTCGTTCATAAAAATTAAAATTTGTAAAAAAATCCAAAAAAATCGAAGATAGTTTCAATTAAATTTGCTAAAATTTCGTTCATAAAAATTAAAATTTGTAAAAAAATCCAATAAAATCGAAGACAGTTTCAATTAAATTTGCTAAAATTTCGTTCATAAAAATTAAAATTTGTAAAAAAATCCAAAAAAATCGACGAAAGTTACAATTAAATTTGCTAAAATTTCGTTCATAAAAATTAAAATTTGTAGAAAAATCCAAAAAAATCGAAGATAGTTTCGAATTAATTTCCTAAAATTTCGTTCATAAAAATTAAAATTTGTAAAAAAATCCAAAAAAATCGAAGATAGTTTCAATTGAATTTGCTAAAATTTCGTTCATAAAAATTAAAATTTGTAAAAAAATCCAATAAAATCGAAGACAGTTTCAATTAAATTTGCTAAAATTTCGTTCATAAAAATTAAAATTTTTAAAAAAATCCAAAAAAATCGAAGATAGTTTCAATTGAATTTGCTAAAATTTCGTTCATATAAATTAAAATTTGTAAAAAAATCCAAAAAAATCGAAGATAGTTTCAATTGAATTTGCTAAAATTTCGTTCATAAAAATTAAAATTTGTAAAAAAATCCAATAAAATCGAAGACAGTTTCAATTAAATTTGCTAAAATTTCGTTCATAAAAATTAAAATTTTTAAAAAAATCCAAAAAAATCGAAGATAGTTTCAATTAAATTTGCTAAAATTTCGTTCATAAAAATTATAATTTGAAAAAAATCCCAAAAAATCGAAGATAGTTTCAATTGAATTTGCTAAAATTTCGTTCATAAAAATTAAAATTTGTAAAAAAATCCAATAAAATCGAAGACAGTTTCAATTAAATTTGCTAAAATTTCGTTCATAAAAATTAAAATTTGTAAAAAAATCCAAAAAAATCAAAGATAGTTCCGATTAAATTTGCTAAAATTTCGTTCATAAAAATTAAAATTTTTAAAAAAATCCAAAAAAATCGAAGAGAGTTTCAATTGAATTTGCTAAAATTTCGTTCATAAAAATTAAAATTTGTAAAAAAATCCAAAAAAATCGAAGATAGTTTCAATTAAATTTGCTAAAATTTCGTTCATAAAAATTAAAATTTGTAAAAAAATCCAAAAAAATCGATGATAGTTTCAATTAAATTTGCTAAAATTTCGTTCATAAAAATTAAAATTTTTAAGTAAATCCACAAAAATCGAAGATAGTTTCAATTGAATTTGCAAAAATTTCGATCACAAAAATTAAAATTTGTAAAAAATCCAAAAAAATCGAAGATAGTTCCGATTAAATTTGCTAAAATTTCGTTCACAAAAATTAAAATTTGTAAAAAAATCCCAAAAAATCGAACATAGTTTCAATTAAATTTGCTAAAATTTCGTTCATAAAAATTAAAATTTGTAAAAAAATCCAAAAAAATCGAAGATAGTTTCAATTAAATTTGCTAAAATTTCGTTCATAAAAATTAAAATTTTTAAAAAAATCCAAAAAAATCGACGATAGTTTCAATTGAATTTGCTAAAATTTCGATCATAAAAATTAAAATTTTTAAAAAATCCAAAAAAATCGAAGATAGTTCCGATTAAATTTGCTAAAATTTCGTTCATAAAAATAAAAATTTGTAAAAAAATTCAAAAAAATCGAAGATAGTTTCAATTAAATTTGCTAAAATTTCGTTCATAAAAATTAAAATTTGAAAAAAAATCCAAAAAAATCAAAGATAGTTTCAATTGAATTTGCAAAAATTTCGTTCATAAAAATTAAAATTTGTGAAAAAATCCAAAAAAATCGAAGACAGTTTCAATTAAATTTGCTAAAATTTCGTTCATAAAAATTAAAATTTGTAAAAAATCCAAAAAAATCGAAGATAGTTCCGATTAAATTTGCTAAAATTTCTTTCCTAAAAATTAAAATTTGTAAAAAAATCCAAAAAAATCGAAGATAGTTTCAATTAAATTTGCTAAAATTTCGTTCATAAAAATTAAAATTTTTAAAAAAATCCAAAAATATCGAAGATAGTTTCAATTGAATTTGTTAAAATTTCGATCATAAAAATTAAAATTTTTAAAAAATCCAAAAAAATCGAAGATAGTTTCAATTAAATTTTCTAAAATTTCGTTCATAAAAATTAAAATTTCTAAAAAAATCCAAAAAAATCGAAGATAGTTTCAATTAAATTTGCTAAAATTTCGTTCATAAAAATTAAAATATGTAAAAAAATCCAAAAAAATCGAAGATAGTTTCAATTAAATTTGCTAAAATTTCGTTCATAAAAATTAAAATTTGTAAAAAAATCGAAAAAAATCGAAGATAGTTTCAATTGAATTTGCTAAAATTTCGTTCATAAAAATTAAAATTTGTAAAAAAATAAAAAAAAATCGAAGACAGTTTCAATTAAATTTGCTAAAATTTCGTTCATAAAAATTAAAATTTGTAAAAAATCCCAAAAAATCGAAGATAGTTTCAATTAAATTTGTTAAAATTTCGTTCATAAAAATTAAAATTTGTAAAAAAATCCAAAAAAATCGAAGATAGTTTCAATTAAATTTGCTAAAATTTCATTCATAAAAATTAAAATTTGTAAAAAAATCCAAAAAAATCGAAGATAGTTTCAATTGAATTTGCTAAAATTTCGTTCATAAAAATTAAAATTTGTAAAAAAATCCAATAAAATCGAAGACAGTTTCAATTAAATTTGCTAAAATTTCGTTCATAAAAATTAAAATTTTTAAAAAAATCCAAAAAAATCGAAGATAGTTTCAATTGAATTTGCTAAAATTTCGTTCACAAAAATTAAAATTTGTAAAAAAATCCAAAAAAATCGAAGATAGTTTCAATTAAATTTGCTAAAATTTCGTTCATAAAAAATATAATTTGAAAAAAATCCTAAAAAATCGGAGATAGTTTCAATTGAATTTGCTAAAATTTCGTTCAAAAAAATTAAAATTTGTAAAAAAATCCAATAAAATCGAAGACAGTTTCAATTAAATTTGCTAAAATTTCGTTCATAAAAATTAAAATTTGTAAAAAAATCCAAAAAAATCGAAGATAGTTTCAATTAAATTTGCTAAAATTTCGTTCATAAAAATTAAAATTTGTAAAAAAATCCAATAAAATCGAAGACAGTTTCAATTAAATTTGCTAAAATTTCGTTCATAAAAATTAAAATTTGTAAAAAAATCCAAAAAAATCGACGAAAGTTACAATTAAATTTGCTAAAATTTCGTTCATAAAAATTAAAATTTGTAGAAAAATCCAAAAAAATCGAAGATAGTTTCGAATTAATTTCCTAAAATTTCGTTCATAAAAATTAAAATTTGTAAAAAAATCCCAAAAAATCGAAGATAGTTTCAATTAAATTTGCTAAAATTTCGATCATAAAAAATAAAATTTTTAAAAAATCCAAAAAAATCGAAGATAGTTCGGATAAAATTTGCTAAAATTTCGTTCATAAAAATTAAAATTTTTAAAAAAATCCAAAAAAATCGAAGAGAATTTCAATTGAATTTGCTAAAATTTCGTTCATAAAAATTAAAATTTGTAAAAAAATCCAAAAAAATCGAAGATAGTTTCAATTAAATTTGCTAAAATTTCGTTCATAAAAATTAAAATTTGTAAAAAAATCCAAAAAAATCGAAGATAGTTTCAATTGAATTTGCTAAAATTTCGTTCATAAAAATTAAAATTTGTAAAAAAATCCAATAAAATCGAAGACAGTTTCAATTAAATTTGCTAAAATTTCGTTCATAAAAATTAAAATTTTTAAAAAAATCCAAAAAAATCGAAGATAGTTTCAATTGAATTTGCTAAAATTTCGTTCATAAAAATTAAAATTTGTAAAAAAATCCAAAAAAATCGAAGATAGTTTCAATTGAATTTGCTAAAATTTCGTTCATAAAAATTAAAATTTGTAAAAAAATCCAATAAAATCGAAGACAGTTTCAATTAAATTTGCTAAAATTTCGTTCATAAAAATTAAAATTTTTAAAAAAATCCAAAAAAATCGAAGATAGTTTCAATTAAATTTGCTAAAATTTCGTTCATAAAAATTATAATTTGAAAAAAATCCCAAAAAATCGAAGATAGTTTCAATTGAATTTGCTAAAATTTCGTTCATAAAAATTAAAATTTGTAAAAAAATCCAAAAAAATCGAAGATAGTTTCAATTAAATTTGCTAAAATTTCGTTCATAAAAATTATAATTTGAAAAAAATCCAAAAAAATCGAAGATAGTTTCAATTAAATTTGCTAAAATTTCGTTCATAAAAATTAAAATTTTTAAAAAAATCCGAAAAAATCGAAGATAGTTTGAATTGAATTTGCTAAAATTTCGTTCATAAAAATTAAAATTTGTAAAAAAATCCAAAAAAATCGAAGATAGTTTCAATTAAATTTGCTAAAATTTCGTTCATAAAAATTAAAATTTGTAAAAAAATCCAATAAAATCGAAGACAGTTTCAATTAAATTTGATAAAATTTCGTTCATAAAAATTAAAATTTTTAAAAAAATCCAAAAAAATCGAAGATAGTTTCAATTGAATTTGCTAAAATTTCGTTCACAAAAATTAAAATTTGTAAAAAAATCCAAAAAAATCGAAGATAGTTTCAATTAAATTTGCTAAAATTTCGTTCATAAAAAATATAATTTGAAAAAAATCCAAAAAAAATCGGAGATAGTTTCAATTGAATTTGCTAAAATTTCGTTCAAAAAAATTAAAATTTGTAAAAAAATCCAATAAAATCGAAGACAGTTTCAATTAAATTTGCTAAAATTTCGTTCATAAAAATTAAAATTTGTAAAAAAATCCAAAAAAATCGAAGATAGTTTCAATTAAATTTGCTAAAATTTCGTTCATAAAAATTAAAATTTGTTAAAAAATCCAATAAAATCGGAGATAGTTTCAATTGAATTTGCTAAAATTTCGTTCAAAAAAATTAAAATTTGTAAAAAAATCCAATAAAATCGAAGACAGTTTCAATTAAATTTGCTAAAATTTCGTTCATAAAAATTAAAATTTGTAAAAAAATCCAAAAAAATCGAAGATAGTTTCAATTAAATTTGCTAAAATTTCGTTCATAAAAATTAAAATTTGTTAAAAAATCCAATAAAATCGAAGACAGTTTCAATTAAATTTGCTAAAATTTCGTTCATAAAAATTAAAATTTGTAAAAAAATCCAAAAAAATCGACGAAAGTTACAATTAAATTTGCTAAAATTTCGTTCATAAAAATTAAAATTTGTAGAAAAATCCAAAAAAATCGAAGATAGTTTCGAATTAATTTCCTAAAATTTCGTTCATAAAAATTAAAATTTGTAAAAAAATCCCAAAAAATCGAAGATAGTTTTAATTAAATTTGCTAAAATTTCGATCATAAAAAATAAAATTTTTAAAAAATCCAAAAAAATCGAAGATAGTTCGGATTAAATTTGCTAAAATTTCGTTCATAAAAATTAAAATTTTTAATAAAATCCAAAAAAATCGAAGAGAGTTTCAATTGAATTTGCTAAAATTTCGTTCATAAAAATTAAAATTTGTAAAAAAATTCAAAAAAATCGAAGATAGTTTCAATTAAATTTGCTAAAATTTCGTTCATAAAAATTAAAATTTGTAAAAAAATCCAAAAAAATCGAAGATAGTTTCAATTGAATTTGCTAAAATTTCGTTCATAAAAATTAAAATTTGTAAAAAAATCCAATAAAATCGAAGACAGTTTCAATTAAATTTGCTAAAATTTCGTTCATAAAAATTAAAATTTTAAAAAAATCCAAAAAAATCGAAGATAGTTTCAATTGAATTTGCTAAAATTTCGTTCATAAAATTAAAATTTGTAAAAAAATCCAAAAAAATCGAAGATAGTTTCAATTGAATTTGCTAAAATTTCGTTCATAAAAATTAAAATTTGTAAAAAAATCCAATAAAATCGAAGACAGTTTCAATTAAATTTGCTAAAATTTCGTTCATAAAAATTAAAATTTTTAAAAAAATCCAAAAAATCGAAGATAGTTTCAATTAAATTTGCTAAAATTTCGTTCATAAAAATTATAATTTGAAAAATATCCCAAAAAATCGAAGATAGTTTCAATTGAATTTGCTAAAATTTCGTTCATAAAAATTAAAATTTGTAAAAAAATCCAATAAAATCGAAGGACAGTTTCAATTAAATTTGCTAAAATTTCGTTCATAAAAATTAAAATTTGTAAAAAAATCCAAAAAATCAAAGATAGTTCCGATTAAATTTGCTAAAATTTCGTTCATAAAAATTAAAATTTTTAAAAAAATCCAAAAAATCGAAGAGAGTTTCATTGAATTTGCTAAAATTTCGTTCATAAAAATTAAAATTTGTAAAAAAATCCAAAAAAATCGAAGATAGTTTCAATTAAATTGCTAAAATTTCGTTCATAAAAATTATAATTTAAAAAAATCCAAAAAAATCGAAGATAGTTTCAATTAAATTTGCTAAAATTTCGT
>CAWVQI010000360.1:0-21527 GCA_963932335.1 Andrena marginata
GAAATTTTAGCAAATTTAATTGAAACTATCTTCGATTTTTTTGAATTTTTTTACAAATTTTAATTTTTATGAACGAAATTTTAGCAAATTCAATTGAAACTATCTTCGATTTTTTTTGGATTTTTTTAAATATTTTAATTTTTATGAACGAAATCTTAGCAAATTTAATTGAAACTATCTTCGATTTTTTTGAAATTTTTTAAAAATTTTAATTTTTATGAACGAAATTTTAGCAAATTCAATTGAAACAATCTTCGATTTTTTTGGATTTTTTTACAAATTTTAATTTTTATGAAAGAAATTTTAGCAAATTCAATTGAAACAATCTTCGATTTTTTTACAAATTTTAATTTTTATGAACGAAATTTTAGCAAATTCAATTGAAACTATCTTCGATTTTTTTGGATTTTTTCAAAAATTTTAATTTTTATGATCGAAATTTTAGCAAATTTAATTGAAACTATCTTCGATTTTTTTACAAATTTTAATTTTTATGAACGAAATTTTAGCAAATTCAATTGAAACAATCTTCGATTTTTTTGGATTTTTTTAAAAATTTTAATTTTAAGAACGAAATTTTAGCAAATTCAATTGAAACTATCTTCGATTTTTTGGATTTTTTTTCAAATTTTATTTTTTATGCACGAAATTTTAGCAAATTTAATTGAAACTATCCTCGATTTTTTTGGATTTTTTACAAATTTTAATTTTTATGAACGAAATTTTAGCAAATTTAATTGAAACTATCTTCGATTTTTTTGGATTTTTTTACAAATTTTAATTTTTATGAACGAAATTTTACCAAATTCAATTGAAACTATCTTCGATTTTTTTGGATTTTTTTAAAAATTTTAATTTTTATGAACGAAATTTTAGCAAATTCAATTGAAACTATCTTCGATTTTTTTGGATTTTTTAAAAATTTTAATTTTTATGAACGAAATTTTAGCAAATTCAATTGAAACTATCTTCGATTTTTTTGGATTTTTTTAAATATTTTAATTTTTATGAACGAAATTTTAGCAAATTTAATTGAAACTATCTTCGATTTTTTTGAAATTTTTTACAAATTTTAATTTTTATGAACGAAATTTTAGCAAATTTAATTGAAACTATCTTCGATTTTTTTGGATTTTTTACAAATTTTAATTTTTATGAACGAAATTTTAGCAAATTTTATTGAACCTATCTTCGATTTTTTTGGATTTTTTTATAAATTTTAATTTTTATGAACGAAATTTTAGCAAATTCAATTGAAACTATCTTCGATTTTTTTGGATTTTTTTAAATATTTTAATTTTTATGAACGAAATTTTAGCAAATTTAATTGAAACTATCTTAGATTTTTTTGAAATTTTTTACAAATTTTAATTTTTATGGACGAAATTTTAGCAAATTTGATCGGAACTATCTTCGATTTTTTTGGATTTGTTACAAATTTTAATTTTTATGATCGAAATTTTAGCAAATTCAATTGAAACTATCTTCGATTTTTGTATATTTTTTAAAAATTTTAATTTTTATGAACGAAATTTTAGCAAATTTAATTTAAACTATCTTCGATTTTTTTGGATTTTTTACATATTTTAATTTTTATGAACGAAATTTTAGCAAATTTAATTGAAACTATCTTCGATTTTTTTGGATTTTTTTACAAATTTTAATTTTTATGAACGAAATTTTAGCAAATTCAATTAAAACTATCTTCGATTTTTATGGATTTTTTTAAATATTTTAATTTTTATGAACGAAATTTTAGCAAATTTAATTGAAACTATCTTCGATTTTTTTGAATTTTTTTACAAATTTTAATTTTTATGAACGAAATTTTAGCAAATTCAATTGAAACTATCTTCGATTTTTTTTGGATTTTTTTAAATATTTTAATTTTTATGAACGAAATCTTAGCAAATTTAATTGAAACTATCTTCGATTTTTTTGAAATTTTTTACAAATTTTAATTTTTATGAACGAAATTTTAGCAAATTTAATCGGAACTATCTTCGATTTTTTTGGATTTTTTAAAAATTTTAATTTTTATGAACGGAATTTTAGGAAATTTCAATTGAAACAATCTTCGATTTTTTTGGATTTTTTTAAAAATTTTAATTTTAAGAACGAAATTTTAGCAAATTCAATTGAAACTATCTTCGATTTTTTGGATTTTTTTTCAAATTTTATTTTTTATGCACGAAATTTTAGCAAATTTAATTGAAACTATCCTCGGTTTTTTTTTGGATTTTTTTACAAATTTTAATTTTTATGAACGAAATTTTAGCAAATTTAATTGAAACTATCTTCGATTTTTTTGGATTTTTTTACAAATTTTAATTTTTATGAATGAAATTTTAGCAAATTTAATTGAAACTATCTTCGATTTTTTTTGATTTTTTACAAATTTTAATTTTTATGAACGAAATTTTAGCAAATTCAATTGAAACTATCTTCGATTTTTTTGGATTTTTTACAAATTTTAATTTTTATGAACGAAATTTTAGCAAATTCAATTGAAACTATCTTCGATTTTTTTGGATTTTTTCAAAAATTTTAATTTTTATGAACGATATTTTAGCAAATTTAATTGAAACTATCTTCGATTTTTTGGGATTTTTTTACAAATTTTAATTTTTATGAACGAAATTTTAGCAAATTTAATCGGAACTATCTTCGATTTTTTTGGATTTTTTACAAATTTTAATTTTTATGATCGAAAATTTAGCAAATTCAATTGAAACTATCTTCGATTTTTTTGGATTTTTTTACAAATTTTAATTTTTATGAACGAAATTTTAGCAAATTTAATCGGAACTATCTTCGATTTTTTTAGAGTTTTTACAAATTTTAATTTTTATGATCGAAATTTTAGCAAATTCAATTGAAACTATCTTCAATTTTTGTGGATTTTTTTACAAATTTTAATTTTAATGAACGAAATTTTAGCAAATTCAATTGAAACTATCTTCGATTTTTTTGGATTTTTTAAAAATTTTAATTTTTATGAACGAAATTTTAGCAAATTCAATTGAAACAATCTTCGATTTTTTTGGATTTTTTTACAAATTTTAATTTTTATGAAAGAAATTTTAGCAAATTCAATTGAAACTATCTTCGATTTTTTTGGATTTTTTTACAAATTTTAATTTTTATGAACGAAATTTTAGCAAATTTAATCGGAATTATCTTCGATTTTTTTGGATTTTTTACAAATTTTAATTTTTATGATCGAAATTTTAGCAAATTCAATTGAAACTATCTTCGATTGTTGTATATTTTTTAAAAATTTTTAATTTTTATGAACGAAATTTTAGCAAATTTAATTGAAACTATCTTCAATTTTTTTGGATTTTTTTACAAATTTTAATTTTTATGAACGAAATTTTAGCAAATTCAATTAAAACTATCTTCGATTTTTTTGGATTTTTTTAAATATTTTAATTTTTATGAACGAAATTTTAGCAAATTTAATTGAAACTATCTTCGATTTTTTTTGGATTTTTTTACAAATTTAATTTTTATGAACGAAATTTTAGCAAATTTAATCGGAACTATCTTCGATTTTTTTAGAGTTTTTACAAATTTTAATTTTTATGATCGAAATTTTAGCAAATTCAATTGAAACTATCTTCAATTTTTGTGGATTTTTTTACAAATTTTAATTTTTATGAACGAAATTTTAGCAAATTCAATTGAAACTATCTTCGATTTTTTTGGATTTTTTAAAAATTTTAATTTTTATGAACGAAAATTTAGCAAATTCAATTGAAACTATCTTCGATTTTTGTATATTTTTTAAAAAATTTTAATTTTTATGAACGAAATTTTAGCAAATTTAATTGAAACTATCTTCGATTTTTTTGGATTTTTTACATATTTTAATTTTTATGAACGAAATTTTAGCAAATTTAATTGAAACTATCTTCGATTTTTTTGAATTTTTTTACAAATTTTAATTTTTTATGAACGAAATTTTAGCAAATTCATTTGAAACTATCTTCGATTTTTTTGGATTTTTTTACAAATTTAATTTTTATGAACGAAATTTTAGCAAATTTAATCGGAACTATCTTCGATTTTTTTAGAGTTTTTACAAATTTTAATTTTTATGATCGAAATTTTAGCAAATTCAATTGAAACTATCTTCAATTTTTGTGGATTTTTTACAAATTTTAATTTTTATGAACGAAATTTTAGCAAATTCAATTGAAACTATCTTCGATTTTTTTGGATTTTTTAAAAATTTTAATTTTTATGAACGAAATTTTAGCAAATTCAATTGAAACAATCTTCGATTTTTTTGGATTTTTTTACAAATTTTAATTTTTATGAAAGAAATTTTAGCAAATTCAATTGAAACTATCTTCGATTTTTTTGGATTTTTTTACAAATTTTAATTTTTTATGGACGAAATTTTAGCAAATTTAATCGGAACTATCTTCGATTTTTTTAGAGTTTTTACAAATTTTAATTTTAATGAACGAAATTTTAGCAAATTCAATTGAAACTATCTTCGATTTTTTTTGGATTTTTTAAAAATTTTAATTTTTATGAACGAAATTTTAGCAAATTCAATTGAAACAATCTTCGATTTTTTTGGATTTTTTTACAAATTTTAATTTTTATGAAAGAAATTTTAGCAAATTCAATTGAAACTATCTTCGATTTTTTTGGATTTTTTTACAAATTTAATTTTTATGAACGAAATTTTAGCAAATTTAATCGGAACTATCTTCGATTTTTTTAGAGTTTTTACAAATTTTAATTTTTATGATCGAAATTTTAGCAAATTCAATTGAAACTATCTTCAATTTTTGTGGTTTTTTTACAAATTTTAATTTTTATGAACGAAATTTTAGCAAATTCAATTGAAACTATCTTCGATTTTTTTGGATTTTTTAAAAATTTTAATTTTTATGAACGAAAATTTAGCAAATTCAATTGAAACTATCTTCGATTTTTGTATATTATTTAAAAAATTTTAATTTTTATGAACGAAATTTTAGCAAATTTAATTGAAACTATCTTCGATTTTTTTGGATTTTTTACATATTTTAATTTTTATGAACGAAATTTTAGCAAATTTAATTGAAACTATCTTCGATTTTTTTACAAATTTTAATTTTTATGAACGAAATTTTAGCAAATTCAATTGAAACTATCTTCGATTTTTTTGGATTTTTTTACAAATTTAATTTTTATGAACGAAATTTTAGCAAATTTAATCGGAACTATCTTCGATTTTTTTAGAGTTTTTACAAATTTTAATTTTTATGATCGAAATTTTAGCAAATTCAATTGAAACTATCTTCAATTTTTGTGGATTTTTTTACAAATTTTAATTTTTATGAACGAAATTTTAGCAAATTCAATTGAAACTATCTTCGATTTTTTTGGATTTTTTAAAAATTTTAATTTTTATGAACGAAATTTTAGCAAATTCAATTGAAACAATCTTCGATTTTTTTGGATTTTTTTACAAATTTTAATTTTTATGAAAGAAATTTTAGCAAATTCAATTGAAACTATCTTCGATTTTTTTGGATTTTTTTACAAATTTTAATTTTTATGAACGAAATTTTAGCAAATTTAATCGGAACTATCTTCGATTTTTTTGGATTTTTTACAAATTTTAATTTTTATGATCGAAATTTTAGCAAATTCAATTGAAACTATCTTCGATTTTTGTATATTTTTTAAAAAATTTTAATTTTTATGAACGAAATTTTAGCAAATTTAATTG
Source organism: Andrena marginata (assembly GCA_963932335.1). Classification (NCBI taxonomy): domain Eukaryota; kingdom Metazoa; phylum Arthropoda; class Insecta; order Hymenoptera; family Andrenidae; genus Andrena; species Andrena marginata. Next base: position 5,738 of record CAWVQI010000360.1, read on the forward strand.
AAACTATCTTCGATTTTTTTGGATTTTTTAAAAATTTTAATTTTTATGAACGAAATTTTAGCAAATTCAATTGAAACAATCTTCGATTTTTTTGGATTTTTTTACAAATTTTAATTTTTATGAAAGAAATTTTAGCAAATTCAATTGAAACTATCTTCGATTTTTTTGGATTTTTTTACAAATTTAATTTTTATGAACGAAATTTTAGCAAATTTAATCGGAAACTATCTTCGATTTTTTTAGAGTTTTTACAAATTTTAATTTTTATGATCGAAATTTTAGCAAATTCAATTGAAACTATCTTCAATTTTTGTGGATTTTTTTACAAATTTTAATTTTTATGAACGAAATTTTAGCAAATTCAATTGAAACTATCTTCGATTTTTTTGGATTTTTTAAAAATTTTAATTTTTATGAACGAAAATTTAGCAAATTCAATTGAAACTATCTTCGATTTTTGTATATTTTTTAAAAAATTTTAATTTTTATGAACGAAATTTTAGCAAATTTAATTGAAACTATCTTCGATTTTTTTGGATTTTTTACATATTTTAATTTTTATGAACGAAATTTTAGCAAATTTAATTGAAACTATCTTCGATTTTTTTGAATTTTTTTACAAATTTTAATTTTTATGAACGAAATTTTAGCAAATTCAATTGAAACTATCTTCGATTTTTTTGGATTTTTTTACAAATTTAATTTTTATGAACGAAATTTTAGCAAATTTAACCGGAACTATCTTCGATTTTTTTTAGAGTTTTTACAAATTTTAATTTTTATGATCGAAATTTTAGCAAATTCAATTGAAACTATCTTCAATTTTTGTGGATTTTTTTACAAATTTTAATTTTTATGAACGAAATTTTAGCAAATTCAATTGAAACTATCTTCGATTTTTTTGGATTTTTTAAAAATTTTAATTTTTATGAACGAAATTTTAGCAAATTCAATTGAAACAATCTTCGATTTTTTTGGATTTTTTTACAAATTTTAATTTTTATGAAAGAAATTTTAGCAAATTCAATTGAAACTATCTTCGATTTTTTTGGATTTTTTTACAAATTTTAATTTTTATGAACGAAATTTTAGCAAATTTAATCGGAACTATCTTCGATTTTTTTGGATTTTTTACAAATTTAATTTTTATGAACGAAATTTTAGCAAATTTAATCGGAACTATCTTCGATTTTTTTAGAGTTTTTACAAATTTTAATTTTTATGATCGAAATTTTAGCAAATTCAATTGAAACTATCTTCAATTTTTGTGGATTTTTTTACAAATTTTAATTTTTATGAACGAAATTTTAGCAAATTCAATTGAAACTATCTTCGATTTTTTTGGATTTTTTAAAAATTTTAATTTTTATGAACGAAAATTTAGCAAATTCAATTGAAACTATCTTCGATTTTTGTATATTTTTTAAAAAATTTTAATTTTTATGAACGAAATTTTAGCAAATTTAATTGAAACTATCTTCGATTTTTTTGGATTTTTTACATATTTTAATTTTTATGAACGAAATTTTAGCAAATTTAATTGAAACTATCTTCGATTTTTTTGAATTTTTTTACAAATTTTAATTTTTATGAACGAAATTTTAGCAAATTCAATTGAAACTATCTTCGATTTTTTTGGATTTTTTTACAAATTTAATTTTTATGAACGAAATTTTAGCAAATTTAATCGGAACTATCTTCGATTTTTTTAGAGTTTTTACAAATTTTAATTTTTATGAACGAAATTTTAGCAAATTCAATTGAAACTATCTTCGATTTTTTTGGATTTTTTTACAAATTTTAATTTTTATGAACGAAATTTTAGCAAATTTAATCGGAACTATCTTCGATTTTTTTAGAGTTTTTACAAATTTTAATTTTTATGATCGAAATTTTAGCAAATTCAATTGAAACTATCTTCGATTTTTTTGAATTTTTTTACAAATTTTAATTTTTATGAACGAAATTTTAGCAAATTCAATTGAAACTATCTTCGATTTTTTTGGATTTTTTTACAAATTTTAATTTTTATGAACGAAATTTTAGCAAATTTAATCGGAACTATCTTCGATTTTTTTAGAGTTTTTACAAATTTTAATTTTTATGATCGAAATTTTAGCAAATTCAATTGAAACTATCTTCAATTTTTGTGGATTTTTTTACAAATTTTAATTTTTATGAACGAAATTTTAGCAAATTCAATCGAAACTATCTTCGATTTTTTTGGATTTTTTAAAAATTTTAATTTTTATGAACGAAATTTTAGCAAATTCAATTGAAACAATCTTCGATTTTTTTGGATTTTTTTACAAATTTTAATTTTTATGAAAGAAATTTTAGCAAATTCAATTGAAACAATCTTCGATTTTTTTACAAATTTTAATTTTTATGAACGAAATTTTAGCAAATTCAATTGAAACTATCTTCGATTTTTTTGGATTTTTTCAAAAATTTTAATTTTTATGATCGAAATTTTAGCAAATTTAATTGAAACTATCTTCGATTTTTTTACAAATTTTAATTTTTATGAACGAAATTTTAGCAAATTCAATTGAAACAATCTTCGATTTTTTTGGATTTTTTTAAAAATTTTAATTTTAAGAACGAAATTTTAGCAAATTCAATTGAAACTATCTTCGATTTTTTGGATTTTTTTTCAAATTTTATTTTTTATGCACGAAATTTTAGCAAATTTAATTGAAACTATCCTCGATTTTTTTGGATTTTTTACAAATTTTAATTTTTATGAACGAAATTTTAGCAAATTTAATTGAAACTATCTTCGATTTTTTTACAAATTTTAATTTTTATGAACGAAATTTTACCAAATTCAATTGAAACTATCTTCGATTTTTTTGGATTTTTTTAAAAATTTTAATTTTTATGAACGAAATTTTAGCAAATTCAATTGAAACTATCTTCGATTTTTTTGGATTTTTTAAAAATTTTAATTTTTATGAACGAAATTTTAGCAAATTCAATTGAAACTATCTTCGATTTTTTTGGATTTTTTTAAATATTTTAATTTTTATGAACGAAATTTTAGCAAATTTAATTGAAACTATCTTCGATTTTTTTGAAATTTTTTACAAATTTTAATTTTTATGAACGAAATTTTAGCAAATTTAATTGAAACTATCTTCGATTTTTTTGGATTTTTTACAAATTTTAATTTTTATGAACGAAATTTTAGCAAATTTTATTGAACCTATCTTCGATTTTTTTGGATTTTTTTATAAATTTTAATTTTTATGAACGAAATTTTAGCAAATTCAATTGAAACTATCTTCGATTTTTTTGGATTTTTTTAAATATTTTAATTTTTATGAACGAAATTTTAGCAAATTTAATTGAAACTATCTTAGATTTTTTTGAAATTTTTTACAAATTTTAATTTTTATGGACGAAATTTTAGCAAATTTGATCGGAACTATCTTCGATTTTTTTGGATTTGTTACAAATTTTAATTTTTATGATCGAAATTTTAGCAAATTCAATTGAAACTATCTTCGATTTTTGTATATTTTTTAAAAAATTTTAATTTTTATGAACGAAATTTTAGCAAATTTAATTTAAACTATCTTCGATTTTTTTGGATTTTTTACATATTTTAATTTTTATGAACGAAATTTTAGCAAATTTAATTGAAACTATCTTCGATTTTTTTGGATTTTTTTACAAATTTTAATTTTTATGAACGAAATTTTAGCAAATTCAATTAAAACTATCTTCGATTTTTATGGATTTTTTTAAATATTTTAATTTTTATGAACGAAATTTTAGCAAATTTAATTGAAACTATCTTCGATTTTTTTGAATTTTTTTACAAATTTTAATTTTTATGAACGAAATTTTAGCAAATTCAATTGAAACTATCTTCGATTTTTTTTTGGATTTTTTTAAATATTTTAATTTTTATGAACGAAATCTTAGCAAATTTAATTGAAACTATCTTCGATTTTTTTGAAATTTTTTACAAATTTTAATTTTTATGAACGAAATTTTAGCAAATTTAATCGGAACTATCTTCGATTTTTTTGGATTTTTTAAAAATTTTAATTTTTATGAACGGAATTTTAGGAAATTTCAATTGAAACAATCTTCGATTTTTTTGGATTTTTTTAAAAATTTTAATTTTAAGAACGAAATTTTAGCAAATTCAATTGAAACTATCTTCGATTTTTTGGATTTTTTTTCAAATTTTATTTTTTATGCACGAAATTTTAGCAAATTTAATTGAAACTATCCTCGGTTTTTTTGGATTTTTTTACAAATTTTAATTTTTATGAACGAAATTTTAGCAAATTTAATTGAAACTATCTTCGATTTTTTTGGATTTTTTTACAAATTTTAATTTTTATGAATGAAATTTTAGCAAATTTAATTGAAACTATCTTCGATTTTTTTTGATTTTTTACAAATTTTAATTTTTATGAACGAAATTTTAGCAAATTCAATTGAAACTATCTTCGATTTTTTTGGATTTTTTTACAAATTTTAATTTTTATGAACGAAATTTTAGCAAATTCAATTGAAACTATCTTCGATTTTTTTGGATTTTTTCAAAAATTTTAATTTTTATGAACGATATTTTAGCAAATTTAATTGAAACTATCTTCGATTTTTTGGGATTTTTTTACAAATTTTAATTTTTATGAACGAAATTTTAGCAAATTTAATCGGAACTATCTTCGATTTTTTTGGATTTTTTACAAATTTTAATTTTTATGATCGAAAATTTAGCAAATTCAATTGAAACTATCTTCGATTTTTTTGGATTTTTTTACAAATTTTAATTTTTATGAACGAAATTTTAGCAAATTTAATCGGAACTATCTTCGATTTTTTTAGAGTTTTTACAAATTTTAATTTTTATGATCGAAATTTTAGCAAATTCAATTGAAACTATCTTCAATTTTTGTGGATTTTTTTACAAATTTTAATTTTAATGAACGAAATTTTAGCAAATTCAATTGAAACTATCTTCGATTTTTTTGGATTTTTTAAAAATTTTAATTTTTATGAACGAAATTTTAGCAAATTCAATTGAAACAATCTTCGATTTTTTTGGATTTTTTTACAAATTTTAATTTTTATGAAAGAAATTTTAGCAAATGCAATTGAAACTATCTTCGATTTTTTTGGATTTTTTTACAAATTTTAATTTTTATGAACGAAATTTTAGCAAATTTAATCGGAACTATCTTCGATTTTTTTGGATTTTTTACAAATTTTAATTTTTATGATCGAAATTTTAGCAAATTCAATTGAAACTATCTTCGATTGTTGTATATTTTTTAAAAATTTTTAATTTTTATGAACGAAATTTTAGCAAATTTAATTGAAACTATCTTCAATTTTTTTGGATTTTTTTACAAATTTTAATTTTTATGAACGAAATTTTAGCAAATTCAATTAAAACTATCTTCGATTTTTTTGGATTTTTTTAAATATTTTAATTTTTATGAACGAAATTTTAGCAAATTTAATTGAAACTATCTTCGATTTTTTTGGATTTTTTTACAAATTTAATTTTTATGAACGAAATTTTAGCAAATTTAATCGGAACTATCTTCGATTTTTTTAGAGTTTTTACAAATTTTAATTTTTATGATCGAAATTTTAGCAAATTCAATTGAAACTATCTTCAATTTTTGTGGATTTTTTTACAAATTTTAATTTTTATGAACGAAATTTTAGCAAATTCAATTGAAACTATCTTCGATTTTTTTGGATTTTTTAAAAATTTTAATTTTTATGAACGAAAATTTAGCAAATTCAATTGAAACTATCTTCGATTTTTGTATATTTTTTAAAAAATTTTAATTTTTATGAACGAAATTTTAGCAAATTTAATTGAAACTATCTTCGATTTTTTTGGATTTTTTACATATTTTAATTTTTATGAACGAAATTTTAGCAAATTTAATTGAAACTATCTTCGATTTTTTTGAATTTTTTTACAAATTTTAATTTTTATGAACGAAATTTTAGCAAATTCATTTGAAACTATCTTCGATTTTTTTGGATTTTTTTACAAATTTAATTTTTATGAACGAAATTTTAGCAAATTTAATCGGAACTATCTTCGATTTTTTTAGAGTTTTTACAAATTTTAATTTTTATGATCGAAATTTTAGCAAATTCAATTGAAACTATCTTCAATTTTTGTGGATTTTTTACAAATTTTAATTTTTATGAACGAAATTTTAGCAAATTCAATTGAAACTATCTTCGATTTTTTTGGATTTTTTAAAAATTTTAATTTTTATGAACGAAATTTTAGCAAATTCAATTGAAACAATCTTCGATTTTTTTGGATTTTTTTACAAATTTTAATTTTTATGAAAGAAATTTTAGCAAATTCAATTGAAACTATCTTCGATTTTTTTGGATTTTTTTACAAATTTTAATTTTTATGAACGAAATTTTAGCAAATTTAATCGGAACTATCTTCGATTTTTTTAGAGTTTTTACAAATTTTAATTTTTATGATCGAAATTTTAGCAAATTCAATTGAAACTATCTTCAATTTTTGTGGATTTTTTTACAAATTTTAATTTTAATGAACGAAATTTTAGCAAATTCAATTGAAACTATCTTCGATTTTTTTGGATTTTTTAAAAATTTTAATTTTTATGAACGAAATTTTAGCAAATTCAATTGAAACAATCTTCGATTTTTTTGGATTTTTTTACAAATTTTAATTTTTATGAAAGAAATTTTAGCAAATTCAATTGAAACTATCTTCGATTTTTTTGGATTTTTTTACAAATTTAATTTTTATGAACGAAATTTTAGCAAATTTAATCGGAACTATCTTCGATTTTTTTAGAGTTTTTACAAATTTTAATTTTTATGATCGAAATTTTAGCAAATTCAATTGAAACTATCTTCAATTTTTGTGGATTTTTTTACAAATTTTAATTTTTATGAACGAAATTTTAGCAAATTCAATTGAAACTATCTTCGATTTTTTTGGATTTTTTAAAAATTTTAATTTTTATGAACGAAAATTTAGCAAATTCAATTGAAACTATCTTCGATTTTTGTATATTATTTAAAAAATTTTAATTTTTATGAACGAAATTTTAGCAAATTTAATTGAAACTATCTTCGATTTTTTTGGATTTTTTACATATTTTAATTTTTATGAACGAAATTTTAGCAAATTTAATTGAAACTATCTTCGATTTTTTTACAAATTTTAATTTTTATGAACGAAATTTTAGCAAATTCAATTGAAACTATCTTCGATTTTTTTGGATTTTTTTACAAATTTAATTTTTATGAACGAAATTTTAGCAAATTTAATCGGAACTATCTTCGATTTTTTTAGAGTTTTTACAAATTTTAATTTTTATGATCGAAATTTTAGCAAATTCAATTGAAACTATCTTCAATTTTTGTGGATTTTTTTACAAATTTTAATTTTTATGAACGAAATTTTAGCAAATTCAATTGATACTATCTTCGATTTTTTTGGATTTTTTAAAAATTTTAATTTTTATGAACGAAATTTTAGCAAATTCAATTGAAACAATCTTCGATTTTTTTGGATTTTTTTACAAATTTTAATTTTTATGAAAGAAATTTTAGCAAATTCAATTGAAACTATCTTCGATTTTTTTGGATTTTTTTACAAATTTTAATTTTTATGAACGAAATTTTAGCAAATTTAATCGGAACTATCTTCGATTTTTTTGGATTTTTTACAAATTTTAATTTTTATGATCGAAATTTTAGCAAATTCAATTGAAACTATCTTCGATTTTTGTATATTTTTTAAAAAATTTTAATTTTTATGAACGAAATTTTAGCAAATTTAATTGAAACTATCTTCGATTTTTTTGGATTTTTTAAAAATTTTAATTTTTATGAACGAAATTTTAGCAAATTCAATTGAAACAATCTTCGATTTTTTTGGATTTTTTTACAAATTTTAATTTTTATGAAAGAAATTTTAGCAAATTCAATTGAAACTATCTTCGATTTTTTTGGATTTTTTTACAAATTTAATTTTTATGAACGAAATTTTAGCAAATTTAATCGGAACTATCTTCGATTTTTTTAGAGTTTTTACAAATTTTAATTTTTATGATCGAAATTTTAGCAAATTCAATTGAAACTATCTTCAATTTTTGTGGATTTTTTTACAAATTTTAATTTTTATGAACGAAATTTTAGCAAATTCAATTGAAACTATCTTCGATTTTTTTGGATTTTTTAAAAATTTTAATTTTTATGAACGAAAATTTAGCAAATTCAATTGAAACTATCTTCGATTTTTGTATATTTTTTAAAAAATTTTAATTTTTATGAACGAAATTTTAGCAAATTTAATTGAAACTATCTTCGATTTTTTTGGATTTTTTACATATTTTAATTTTTATGAACGAAATTTTAGCAAATTTAATTGAAACTATCTTCGATTTTGTTGAATTTTTTTACAAATTTTAATTTTTATGAAGGAAATTTTAGCAAATTCAATTGAAACTATCTTCGATTTTTTTGGATTTTTTTACAAATTTAATTTTTATGAACGAAATTTTAGCAAATTTAACCGGAACTATCTTCGATTTTTTTAGAGTTTTTACAAATTTTAATTTTTATGATCGAAATTTTAGCAAATTCAATTGAAACTATCTTCAATTTTTGTGGATTTTTTTACAAATTTTAATTTTTATGAACGAAATTTTAGCAAATTCAATTGAAACTATCTTCGATTTTTTTGGATTTTTTAAAAATTTTAATTTTTATGAACGAAATTTTAGCAAATTCAATTGAAACAATCTTCGATTTTTTTGGATTTTTTTACAAATTTTAATTTTTATGAAAGAAATTTTAGCAAATTCAATTGAAACTATCTTCGATTTTTTTGGATTTTTTTACAAATTTTAATTTTTATGAACGAAATTTTAGCAAATTTAATCGGAACTATCTTCGATTTTTTTGGATTTTTTACAAATTTAATTTTTATGAACGAAATTTTAGCAAATTTAATCGGAACTATCTTCGATTTTTTTAGAGTTTTTACAAATTTTAATTTTTATGATCGAAATTTGAGCAAATTCAATTGAAACTATCTTCAATTTTTGTGGATTTTTTTACAAATTTTAATTTTTATGAACGAAATTTTAGCAAATTCAATTGAAACTATCTTCGATTTTTTTGGATTTTTTAAAAATTTTAATTTTTATGAACGAAAATTTAGCAAATTCAATTGAAACTATCTTCGATTTTTGTATATTTTTTAAAAAATTTTAATTTTTATGAACGAAATTTTAGCAAATTTAATTGAAACTATCTTCGATTTTTTTGGATTTTTTACATATTTTAATTTTTATGAACGAAATTTTAGCAAATTTAATTGAAACTATCTTCGATTTTTTTGAATTTTTTTACAAATTTTAATTTTTATGAACGAAATTTTAGCAAATTCAATTGAAACTATCTTCGATTTTTTTGGATTTTTTTACAAATTTAATTTTTATGAACGAAATTTTAGCAAATTTAATCGGAACTATCTTCGATTTTTTTAGAGTTTTTACAAATTTTAATTTTTATGATCGAAATTTTAGCAAATTCAATTGAAACTATCTTCAATTTTTGTGGATTTTTTTACAAATTTTAATTTTTATGAACGAAATTTTAGCAAATTCAATTGAAACTATCTTCGATTTTTTTGGATTTTTTAAAAATTTTAATTTTTATGAACGAAATTTTAGCAAATTCAATTGAAACAATCTTCGATTTTTTTGGATTTTTTTACAAATTTTAATTTTTATGAAAGAAATTTTAGCAAATTCAATTGAAACTATCTTCGATTTTTTTGGATTTTTTTACAAATTTTAATTTTTATGAACGAAATTTTAGCAAATTTAATCGGAACTATCTTCGATTTTTTTGGATTTTTTACAAATTTTAATTTTTATGATCGAAATTTTAGCAAATTCAATTGAAACTATCTTCGATTTTTGTATATTTTTTAAAAAATTTTAATTTTTATGAACGAAATTTTAGCAAATTTAATTGAAACTATCTTCGATTTTTTTGGATTTTTTTACAAATTTTAATTTTTATGAACGAAATTTTAGCTAATTCAATTAAAACTATCTTCGATTTTTTTGGATTTTTTTAAATATTTTAATTTTTATGAACGAAATTTTAGCAAATTTAATTGAAACTATCTTCGATTTTTTTAGATTATTTACAAATTTTAATTTTTATGATCGAAATTTTAGCAAATTCAATTTAAACTATCTTTAATTTTTGTGGATTTTTTTACAAATTTTAATTTTTATGAACGAAATTTTAGCAAATTTAATTGAAACTATCCTCGATTTTTTTGGATTTTTTTACAAATTTTAATTTTTATGAACGAAATTTTAGCAAATTTAATTGAAACTATCTTCGATTTTTTTGGATTTTTTTACAAATTTTAATTTTTATGAATGAAATTTTAGCAAATTTAATTGAAACTATCTTCGATTTTTTTTGATTTTTTACAAATTTTAATTTTTATGAACGAAATTTTAGCAAATTTAATTGAAACTATCTTCGATTTTTTTGGATTTTTTTACAAATTTTAATTTTTATGAACGAAATTTTAGCAAATTTAATCGGAACTATCTTCGATTTTTTTGGATTTTTTACAAATTTTAATTTTTATGATCGAAAATTTAGCAAATTCAATTGAAACCATCTTCGATATTTGCATATTTTTAAAAAAATTTTAATAATTATGAACGAAATTTTAGCAAATTTAATTGAAACTATCTTCGATTTTTTTTGATTTTTTACAAATTTTAATTTTTATAAACGAAATTTTAGCAAATTTAATTGAAACTATCTTCGATTTTTTTGGATTTTTTTACAAATTTTAATTTTTATGAACGAAATTTTAGCAAATTCAATTGAAACTATCTTCGATTTTTTTGGATTTTTTTACAAATTTTAATTTTTATGAACGAAATTTTAGCAAATTCAATTGAAACTATCTTCGATTTTTTTGGATTTTTTCAAAAATTTTAATTTTTATGAACGATATTTTAGCAAATTTAATTGAAACTATCTTCGATTTTTTGGGATTTTTTTACAAATTTTAATTTTTATGAACGAAATTTTAGCAAATTTAATCGGAACTATCTTCGATTTTTTTGGATTTTTTACAAATTTTAATTTTTATGATCGAAAATTTAGCAAATTCAATTGAAACTATCTTCGATTTTTGTATATTTTTTAAAAAATTTTAATTTTTATGAACGAAATTTTAGCAAATTTAATTGAAACTATCTTCGATTTTTTTGGATTTTTTTACAAATTTTAATTTTTATGAACGAAATTTTAGCAAATTCAATTAAAACTATCTTCGATTTTTTTGAATTTTTTCAAATATTTTAATTTTTATGAACGAAATTTTAGCAAATTTAATTGAAACTATCTTCGATTTTTTTGAATTTTTTTACAAATTTTAATTTTTATGAACGAAATTTTAGCAAATTCAATTGAAACTATCTTCGATTTTTTTTGGATTTTTTTAAATATTTTAATTTTTATGAACGAAATCTTAGCAAATTTAATTGAAACTATCTTCGATTTTTTTGAAATTTTTTACAAATTTTAATTTTTATGAACGAAATTTTAGCAAATTTAATTGAAACTATCTTCGATTTTTTTGGATTTTTTACATATTTTAATTTTTATGAACGAAATTTTAGCAAATTTAATTGAAACTATCTTCGATTTTTTTGAATTTTTTTACAAATTTTAATTTTTATGAACGAAATTTAAGCAAATTCAATTGAAACTATCTTCGATTTTTTTGGATTTTTTTACAAATTTAATTTTTATGAACGAAATTTTAGCAAATTTAATCGGAACTATCTTCGATTTTTTTAGAGTTTTTACAAATTTTAATTTTTATGATCGAAATTTTAGCAAATTCAATTGAAACTATCTTCAATTTTTGTGGATTTTTTTACAAATTTTAATTTTTATGAACGAAATTTTAGCAAATTCAATTGAAACTATCTTCGATTTTTTTGGATTTTTTAAAAATTTTAATTTTTATGAACGAAATTTTAGCAAATTCAATTGAAACAATCTTCGATTTTTTTGGATTTTTTTACAAATTTTAATTTTTATGAAAGAAATTTTAGCAAATTCAATTGAAACTATCTTCGATTTTTTTGGATTTTTTTACAAATTTTAATTTTTATGAACGAAATTTTAGCAAATTTAATCGGAACTATCTTCGATTTTTTTGGATTTTTTACAAATTTTAATTTTTATGATCGAAATTTTAGCAAATTCAATTGAAACTATCTTCGATTTTTGTATATTTTTTAAAAAATTTTAATTTTATGAAACGAAATTTTAGCAAATTTAATTGAAACTATCTTCGATTTTTTTGGATTTTTTTACAAATTTTAATTTTTATGAACGAAAATTTTAGCAAATTCAATTAAAACTATCTTCGATTTTTTTGGATTTTTTTAAATATTTTAATTTTTATGAACGAAATTTTAGCAATTTAATTGAAACTATCTTCGATTTTTTGAATTTTTTTACAAATTTTAATTTTTATGAACGAAATTTTAGCAAATTCAATTGAAACTATCTTCGATTTTTTTGGATTTTTTTAAATATTTTAATTTTTATGAACGTAATCTTAGCAAATTTAATTGAAACTATCTTCGATTTTTTTGAAATTTTTTTACAAATTTTAATTTTTATGAACGAAATTTTAGCAAATTTAATCGGAATTATCTTCGATTTTTTTAGATTATTTACAAATTTTAATTTTTATGATCGAAATTTTAGCAAATTCAATTTAAACTATCTTTAATTTTGTGGATTTTTTTACAAATTTTAATTTTTATGAACGAAATTTTAGCAAATTCAATTGAAACTATCTTCGATTTTTTCGGATTTTTTAAAAATTTTAATTTTTATGAACGAAATTTTAGCAAATTCAATTGAAACAATCTTCGATTTTTTTGGATCTTTTTAAAAATTTTAATTTTAAGAACGAAATTTTAGCAAATTTAATTGAAACTATCTTCGATTTTTTGGATTTTTTTTCAAATTTTATTTTTTATGCACGAAATTTTAGCAAATTTAATTGAAACTATCCTCGATTTTTTTGGATTTTTTTACAAATTTTAATTTTTATGAACGAAATTTTAGCAAATTCAATTGAAACTATCTTCGATTTTTTTGGATTTTTTAAAAATTTTAATTTTTATGAACGAAATTTTAGCAAATTCAATTGAAACTATCTTCGATTTTTTTGGATTTTTAAAAATTTTAATTTTTATGAATGAAATTTTAGCAAATTCAATTGAAACAATCTTCGATTTTTTTGGATTTTTTTACAAATTTTAATTTTTATGAAAGAAATTTTAGCAAATTCAGTTGAAAACTATCTTCGATTTTTTTACAAATTTTAATTTTTATGAACGAAATTTTAGCAAATTTAATCGGAACTATCTTCGATTTTTTTGGATTTTTTACAAATTTTAATTTTTATGATCGAAATTTTAGCAAATTTAATCGGAACTATCTTCGATTTTTTTAGAGTTTTTACAAATTTTAATTTTTATGATCGAAATTTTAGCAAATTCAATTGAAACTATCTTCAATTTTTGTGGATTTTTTTACAAATTTTAATTTTTATGAACGAAATTTAGCAAATTCAATTGAAACTATCTTCGATTTTTTTGGATTTTTTAAAAATTTTAATTTTTATGAACGAAATTTTAGCAAATTCAATTGAAACAATCTTCGATTTTTTTGGATTTTTTTACAAATTTTAATTTTTATGAAAGAAATTTTAGCAAATTCAATTGAAACTATCTTCGATTTTTTTGGATTTTTTTACAAATTTTAATTTTTATGAACGAAATTTTAGCAAATTTAATCGGAACTATCTTCGATTTTTTTGGATTTTTTACAAATTTTAATTTTTATGATCGAAATTTTAGCAAATTCAATTGAAACTATCTTCGATTTTTGTATATTTTTTAAAAAATTTTAATTTTTATGAACGAAATTTTAGCAAATTTAATTGAAACTATCTTCGATTTTTTTGGATTTTTTAAAAATTTTAATTTTTATGAACGAAATTTTAGCAAATTCAATTGAAACAATCTTCGATTTTTTGGATTTTTTTACAAATTTTAATTTTTATGAAAGAAATTTTAGCAAATTCAATTGAAACTATCTTCGATTTTTTTGGATTTTTTTACAAATTTAATTTTTATGAACGAAATTTTAGCAAATTTATCGGAACTATCTTCGATTTTTTTAGAGTTTTTACAAATTTTAATTTTTATGATCGAAATTTTAGCAAATTCAATTGAAACTATCTTCATTTTTGTGGATTTTTTTACAAATTTTAATTTTTATGATGAATGAAATTTTAGCAAATTCAATTGAAACTATCTTCGATTTTTTTGGATTTTTTAAAAATTTTAATTTTTATGAACGAAAATTTAGCAAATTCAATTGAAACTATCTTCGATTTTTGTATATTTTTTAAAAAATTTTAATTTTTATGAACGAAATTTTAGCAAATTTAATTGAAACTATCTTCGATTTTTTTGGATTTTTTACATATTTTAATTTTTATGAACGAAATTTTAGCAAATTTAATTGAAACTATCTTCGATTTTTTTGAATTTTTTTACAAATTTTAATTTTTATGAACGAAATTTTAGCAAATTCAATTGAAACTATCTTCGATTTTTTGGGATTTTTTTACAAATTTAATTTTTATGAACGAAATTTTAGCAAATTTAATCGGAACTATCTTCGATTTTTTTAGAGTTTTTACAAATTTTAATTTTTATGATAGAAATTTTAGCAAATTCAATTGAAACTATCTTCAATTTTTGTGGATTTTTTTACAAATTTTAATTTTTATGAACGAAATTTTAGCAAATTCAATTGAAACTATCTTCGATTTTTTTGGATTTTTTAAAAATTTTAATTTTTATGAACGAAATTTTAGCAAATTCAATTGAAACAATCTTCGATTTTTTTGGATTTTTTTACAAATTTTAATTTTTATGAAAGAAATTTTAGCAAATTCAATTGAAACTATCTTCGATTTTTTTGGATTTTTTTACAAATTTTAATTTTTATGAACGAAATTTTAGCAAATTTAATCGGAACTATCTTCGATTTTTTTGGATTTTTTACAAATTTAATTTTTATGAACGAAATTTTAGCAAATTTAATCGGAACTATCTTCGATTTTTTTTGATTTTTAAAAATTTTAATTTTTATGAACGAAAATTTAGCAAATTCAATTGAAACTATCTTCGATTTTTGTATATTTTTTAAAAAATTTTAATTTTTATGAACGAAATTTTAGCAAATTTAATTGAAACTATCTTCGATTTTTTTGGATTTTTTACATATTTTAATTTTTATGAACGAAATTTTAGCAAATTTAATTGAAACTATCTTCGATTTTTTTGAATTTTTTTACAAATTTTAATTTTTATGAACGAAATTTTAGCAAATTCATTTGAAACTATCTTCGATTTTTTTGGATTTTTTTACAAATTTAATTTTTATGAACGAAATTTTAGCAAATTTAATCGGAACTATCTTCGATTTTTTTAGAGTTTTTACAAATTTTAATTTTTATGATCGAAATTTTAGCAAATTCAATTGAAACTATCTTCAATTTTTGTGGATTTTTTTACAAATTTTAATTTTTATGAACGAAATTTTAGCAAATTCAATTGAAACTATCTTCGATTTTTTTGGATTTTTT
>CAWVQI010000361.1:0-83340 GCA_963932335.1 Andrena marginata
TTTTTACTTGAATTTGCTTAAATTTCATTCATAAAAATTAAAGTTTGTAAAAAAATCCAAAAAAATTGAAGATAGTTTCAATTAAATTTGCTAAAATTTCGTTCATAAAAACGAAAAACTGCAAAAAAATCCAAAAAAAGCGAAGATAGTTTCAATTAAATTTGCTAAAATTTCGTTCATAAAAATAAAAAATTGTAAAAAAATCTAAAATTATCGAAGATAGTTTCAATTAAATTTGCTAAAATGTCGTCCATTAAAATTAAAATTTGTAAAAAAATCTAAAAAAATCGAAGATAGTTTTACTTGAATTTGCTTAAATTTCATTCATAAAAATTAAAGTTTGTAAAAAAATCCAAAAAAATTGAAGATAGTTTCAATTAAATTTGCTAAAATTTCGTTCATAAAACGAAAAATTGCAAAAAAATCCAAAAAAGCGAAGATAGTTTCAATTAAATTTGCTAAAATGTCGTCCATAAAAATTAAAATTTGTAAAAAAAATTCAAAAAAATCGAAGATAGTTTCAATTAAATTTGCAATAATTTCGTTCATAAAAATTATAATTTGTAAAATAATCCAAAAAAATCGAAGATAATTTCAATTAAATTTGCTAAAATTTCGTTCATATAAATTAAAATTTGTAAAAAAATCCAAAAAAATCGAAGATAGTTTCAATTAAATTTGCTAAAATGTCGTCCATAAAAATTAAAATTTGTAACAAAATCCAAAAAAATCGAAGATAGTTTCAATTAAATTTGCTAAAATTTCGTTCATATAAATTAAAATTTGTCAAAAAATCCAAAAAAATCGAACATAGTTTCAATTAAATTTGCTAAAATGACGTCCATAAAAATTAAAATTTGAAAAAAAATCCAAAAAAATCGAAGATAGTTTCAATTAAATTTGCTAAAATTTCGTTCATACAAATAAAAGTTTGTAAGAAAATCCAAAAAAATCGAAGATAGCTTAAATTAAATTTGCTAAAATTTAGTTCATAAAAATTAAAATTTGTAAAAAAATCCCAAAAAATCGAAGATAGTTTCAATTAAATTTGCTAAAATTTCGTTCATATAAATTAAAATTTGTAAAAAAATCCAAAAAAATCGATGATAGTTTAAATTAAATTTGCAATAATTTCGTTCATAAAAATTATAATTTGTAAAATAATCCAAAAAAATCGAAGATAGTTTCAATTAAATTTGCTAAAATTTCGTTCATATAAATTAAAATTTGTAAAAAAATCCATAAAAATCGAACATAGTTTCAATTAAATTTGTTAAAAATGTCGTCCATAAAAATTAAAATTTGTAAAAAAATCCAAAAAAATCGAAGATAGTTTCAATTAAATTTGCTAAAATTTCGTTCATAAAAATAAAAAATTGTAAAAAAATCTAAAATTATCGAAGATAGTTTCAATTAAATTTGCTAAAATGTCGTCCATTAAAATTAAAATTTGTAAAAAAATCTAAAAAAATTGGAGATAGTTTTACTTGAATTTGCTTAAATTTCATTCATAAAAATTAAAGTTTGTAAAAAATCCAAAAAAATTGAAGATAGTTTCAATTAAATTTGCTAAATTTCGTTCATAAAAACGAAAAATTGCAAAAAAATCCAAAAAAAGCGAAGATAGTTTCAATTAAATTTGCTAAAATGTCGTCCATAAAAATTAAAATTTGTAAAAAAATCCAAAAAAATCGAAGATAGTTTCAATTAAATTTGCAATAATTTCGTTCATAAAAATTATAATTTGTAAAATAATCCAAAAAAATCGAAGATAATTTCAATTAAATTTGCTAAAATTTCGTTCATATAAATTAAAATTTGTAAAAAAATCCAAAAAAAACGAAGATAGTTTCAATTAAATTTGCTAAATGTCGTCCATAAAAATTAAAATTTGTAAAAAAATCCCAAAAAGTCGAAGATAGTTTCAATTAAATTTGCTAAAATTTCGTTCATATAAATTAAAATTTGTAAAAAAATCCAAAAAAATCGAACATAGTTTCAATTAAATTTGCTAAAATGTCGTCCATAAAAATTAAAATTTGTAAAAAAATCCAAAAAAATCGAAGATAGTTTCAATTAAATTTGCTAAAATTTCGTTCATACAAATAAAAGTTTGTAAGAAAATCCAAAAAAATCGAAGATAGCTTACATTAAATTTGCTAAAATTTAGTTCATAAAAATTAAAATTTGTAAAAAATCCCTAAAAATCGAAGATAGTTTCAATTAAATTTGCTAAAATTTCGTTCATATAAATTAAAATTTGTAAAAAAATCCAAAAAAATCGAAGATAGTTTCAATTAAATTTGCAATAATTTCGTTCATAAAATTATAATTTGTAAAATAATCCAAAAAAATCGAAGATAGTTTCAATTAAATTTGCTAAAATTTCGTTCATATAAATTAAAATTTGTAAAAAAATCCAAAAAAATCGAACATAGTTTCAATTAAATTTGTTAAAATGTCGTCCATAAAAAATAAAATTTGTAAAAAAATCCAAAAAAATCGAAGATAGTTTCAATTAAATTTGCTAAAATTTCGTTCATAAAAATAAAAAATTGTAAAAAAATCTAAAATTATCGAAGATAGTTTCAATTAAATTTGCTAAAATGTCGTCCATTAAAATTAAAATTTGTAAAAAAATCTAAAAAAATCGAAGATAGTTTTACTTGAATTTGCTTAAATTTCATTCATAAAAATTAAAGTTTGTAAAAAAATCCAAAAAAATTGAAGATAGTTTCAATTAAATTTGCTAAAATTTCGTTCATAAAAACGAAAAATTGCAAAAAAAATCCAAAAAAAGCGAAGATAGTTTCAATTAAATTTGCTAAAATTTCGTTCATAAAAATAAAAAATTGTAAAAAAATCTAAAATTATCGAAGATAGTTTCAATTAAATTGCTAAAATGTCGTCCATTAAAATTAAAATTTGTAAAAAAATCTAAAAAAATCGAAGATAGTTTTACTTGAATTTGCTTAAATTTCATTCATAAAAATTAAAGTTTGTAAAAAAATCCAAAAAAATTGAAGATAGTTTCAATTAAATTTGCTAAAATTTCGTTCATAAAAACGAAAAATTGCAAAAAAATCCAAAAAAAGCGAAGATAGTTTCAATTAAATTTGCTAAAATGACGTCCATAAAAATTAAAATTTGTAAAAAAATCCAAAAAAATCGAAGATAGTTTCAATTAAATTTGCAATAATTTCGTTCATAAAAATTATAATTTGTAAAATAATCCAAAAAAATCGAAGATAATTTCAATTAAATTTGCTAAAATTTCGTTCATATAAATTAAAATTTGTAAAAAAATCCAAAAAAATCGAAGATAGTTTCAATTAAATTTGCTAAAATGTCGTCCATAAAAATTAAAATTTGTAACAAAATCCAAAAAATCGAAGATAGTTTCAATTAAATTTGCTAAAATTTCGTTCATATAAATTAAAATTTGTAAAAAAATCCAAAAAAATCGAACATAGTTTCAATTAAATTTGCTAAAATGACGTCCATAAAAATTAAAATTTGAAAAAAAATCCAAAAAAATCGAAGATAGTTTCAATTAAATTTGCTAAAATTTCGTTCATACAAATAAAAGTTTGTAAGAAAATCCAAAAAAATCGAAGATAGCTTAAATTAAATTTGCTAAAATTTAGTTCATAAAAATTAAAATTTGTAAAAAAATCCCAAAAAATCGAAGATAGTTTCAATTAAATTTGCTAAAATTTCGTTCATATAAATTAAAATTTGTAAAAAAATCCAAAAAAATCGAAGATAGTTTCAATTAAATTTGCAATAATTTCGTTCATAAAAATTATAATTTGTAAAATAATCCAAAAAAATCGAAGATAGTTTCAATTAAATTTGCTAAAATTTCGTTCATATAAATTAAAATTTGTAAAAAAATCCAAAAAATCGAACATAGTTTCAATTAAATTTGTTAAAATGTCGTCCATAAAAATTAAAATTTGTAAAAAAATCCAAAAAAATCGAAGATAGTTTCAATAAATTTGCTAAAATTTCGTTCATAAAAATAAAAAATTGTAAAAAAATCTAAAATTATCGAAGATAGTTTCAATTAAATTTGCTAAAATGTCGTCCATTAAAATTAAAATTTGTAAAAAATCTAAAAAAATTGGAGATAGTTTTACTTGAATTTGCTAAAATGTCGTCCATTAAAATTAAAATTTGTAAAAAAATCTAAAAAATCGAAGATAGTTTTACTTGAATTTGCTTAAATTTCATTCATAAAAATTAAAGTTTGTAAAAAAATCCAAAAAAATTGAAGATAGTTTCAATTAAATTTGCTAAAATTTCGTTCATAAAAACGAAAAATTGCAAAAAAATCCAAAAAAAGCGAAGATAGTTTCAATTAAATTTGCTAAAATTTCGTTCATAAAAATAAAAATTGTAAAAAAATCTAAATTATCGAAGATAGTTTCAATTAAATTTGCTAAAATGTCGTCCATTAAAATTAAAATTTGTAAAAAAATCTAAAAAAATCGAAGATAGTTTTACTTGAATTTGCTTAAATTTCATTCATAAAAATTAAAGTTTGTAAAAAAATCCAAAAAAATTGAAGATAGTTTCAATTAAATTTGCTAAAATTTCGTTCATAAAAACGAAAAATTGCAAAAAAATCCAAAAAAAAAAAAGATAGTTTCAATTAAATTTGCTAAAATGTCGTCCATAAAAATTAATATTTGTAAAAAAATCCAAAAAAATCGAAGATAGTTTCAATTAAATTTGCAATAATTTCGTTCATAAAAATTATAATTTGTAAAATAATCCCAAAAAATCGAAGATAATTTCAATTAAATTTGCTAAAATTTCGTTCATATAAATTAAAATTTGGAAAAAAATCGAAGATAGTTTCAATTAAATTTGCTAAAATGTCGTCCATAAAAATTAAAATTTGTAACAAAATCCAAAAAAATCGAAGATAGTTTCAATTAAATTTGCTAAAATTTCGTTCATATAAATTAAAATTTGTAAAAAAATCCAAAAAAATCGAACATAGTTTCAATTAAATTTGCTAAAATGACGTCCATAAAAATTAAAATTTGAAAAAAAATCAAAAAATCGAAGATAGTTTCAATTAAATTTGCTAAAATTTCGTTCATACAAATAAAAGTTTGTAAGAAAATCCAAAAAAATCGAAGATAGCTTAAATTAAATTTGCTAAAATTTAGTTCATAAAAATTAAAATTGGAAAAAAATCCCAAAAAATCGAAGATAGTTTCAATTAAATTTGCTAAAATTTCGTTCATATAAATTAAAATTTGTAAAAAAATCCAAAAAAATCGAAGATAGTTTCAATTAAATTTGCAATAATTTCGTTCATAAAAATTATAATTTGTAAAATAATCCAAAAAAATCGAAGATAGTTTCAATTAAATTTGCTAAAATTTCGTTCATATAAATTAAAATTTGTAAAAAAATCCAAAAAAATCGAACATAGTTTCAATTAAATTTGTTAAAATGTCGTCCATAAAAATTAAAATTTGTAAAAAAATCCAAAAAAATCGAAGATAGTTTCAATTAAATTTGCTAAAATTTCGTTCATAAAAATAAAAAATTGTAAAAAAATCTAAAATTATCGAAGATAGTTTCAATTAAATTTGCTAAAATGTCGTCCATTAAAATTAAAATTTGTAAAAAAATCTAAAAAAATTGGAGATAGTTTTACTTGAATTTGCTTAAATTTCATTCATAAAAATTAAAGTTTGTAAAAAAATCCAAAAAAATTGAAGATAGTTTCAATTAAATTTGCTAAAATTTCGTTCATAAAAACGAAAAATTGCAAAAAAATCCAAAAAAAGCGAAGATAGTTTCAATTAAATTTGCTAAAATGTCGTCCATAAAAATTAAAATTTGTAAAAAAATCCAAAAAAATCGAAGATAGTTTCAATTAAATTTGCAATAATTTCGTTCATAAAAATTATAATTTGTAAAATAATCCAAAAAAATCGAAGATAATTTCACTTAAATTTGCTAAAATTTCGTTCATATAAATTAAAATTTGTAAAAAAATCCAAAAAAAACGAAGATAGTTTCAATTAAATTTGCTAAAATGTCGTCCATAAAAATTAAAATTTGTAAAAAAATCCCAAAAAGTCGAAGATAGTTTCAATTAAATTTGCTAAAACTTCGTTCATATAAATTAAAATTTGTAAAAAAATCCAAAAAAATCGAACATAGTTTCAATTAAATTTGCTAAAATGTCGTCCATAAAAATTAAAATTTGTAAAAAAATCCAAAAAAATCGAAGATAGTTTCAATTAAATTTGCTAAAATTTCGTTCATAAAAATAAAAAATTCTAAAAAAATCTAAAATTATCGAAGATAGTTTCAATTAAATTTGCTAAAATGTCGTCCATTAAAATTAAAATTTGTAAAAAAATCTAAAAAAATCGAAGATAGTTTTACTTGAATTTGCTTAAATTTCATTCATAAAAATTAAAGTTTGTAAAAAAATCCAAAAAAATCGAAGATAGTTTCAATTAAATTTGCTAAAATTTCGTTCATAAAAACGAAAAATTGCAAAAAAATCCAAAAAAAAGCGAAGATAGTTTCAATTAAATTTGCTAAAATGTCGTCAATAAAAATTAAAATTTGTAAAAAAATCCAAAAAAATCGGAGATAGTTTCAATTAAATTTGCAATAATTTCGTTCATAAAAATTATAATTTGTAAAATAATCCAAAAAATCGAAGATAATTTCAATTAAATTTGCTAAAATTTCGTTCATATAAATTAAAATTTGTAAAAAAATCCAAAAAAATCGAACATAGTTTCAATTAAATTTGCTAAAATGTCGTCCATAAAAATTAAAATTTGTAAAAAAATCCAAAAAAATTGAAGATAGTTTCCATTAAATTTGTTAAAATGTCGTCCATAAAAATTAAAATTTGTA
The DNA here is from genome assembly GCA_963932335.1 of Andrena marginata. NCBI lineage: Eukaryota > Metazoa > Arthropoda > Insecta > Hymenoptera > Andrenidae > Andrena > Andrena marginata. Next base: position 6,907 of record CAWVQI010000361.1, read on the forward strand.
AAAAAATCCAAAAAAATCGAAGATACTTTCAATTAAATTTGCTAAAATGTCGTCCATAAAAATTAAAATTTGTAAAAAAATCCAAAAAAATCGAAGATAGTTTCAATTAAATTTGCTAAAATGTCGTCCATAAAAATTAAAATTTGTAAAAAAATCCCAAAAAATCGTAGATAGTTTCAATTAAATTTGCTAAAATTTCGTTCATATAAATTAAAATTTGTAAAAAAATCGAACATAGTTTCAATTAAATTTGCTAAAATGTCGTCCATAAAAATTAAAATTTGTAAAAAAATCCAAAAAAATCGAAGAAAATTTCAATTAAATTTGCTAAAATGTCGTCCATTAAAATTAAAATTTGTAAAAAAATCAAAAAAATTGGAGATATTTTTACTTGAATTTGCTTAAATTTCATTCATAAAAATTAAAGTTTGTAAAAAAATCCAAAAAAATTGAAGATAGTTTCAATTAAATTTGCTTAAATTTCGTTCATAAAAACGAAAAATTGCAAAAAAATCCAAAAAAAAGCGAAGATAGTTTCAATTAAATTTGCTAAAATGTCGTCCATAAAAATTAAAATTTGTAAAAAAATCCTAAAAAATCGAAGATAGTTTCAATTAAATTTGCTAAAATTTCGTTCATAAAAATAAAAATTTTTAAAAAAATCCAAAAAAATCGAAGATAGTTTCAATTAAATTTGCTTAAATTTCGTTCATATAAATTAAAATTTGTAAAAAAATCCAAAAAAATCGAAGATAGTTTCAATTAAATTTGCTAAAATGTCGTCCATTAAAATTAAAATTTGTAAAAAAATCTAAAAAAATCGAAGATAGTTTCAATTAAATTTGCTAAAATTTCGTTCATACAAATTAAAATTTGTAAAAAAATCCAAAAAAATCGAACTTAGTTTCAATTAAATTTGCTAAAATGTCGTCCATAAAAATTAAAATTTGTAAAAAAATTCAAAAAAATTGAAGATAGTTTCAATTAAATTTGTTAAAATGTCGTCCATAAAAATTAAAATTTGTAAAAAAATCCAAAAAAATCGAAGATACTTTCAATTAAATTTGCTAAAATGTCGTCCATAAAAATTAAAATTTGTAAAAAAATCCAAAAAAATCGAAGATAGTTTCAATTAAATTTGCTAAAATTTCATTCATAAAAATATAAAATTTGTAAAAAAATCCAAAACAATCAAAGATAGTTTCAATAAAATTTGCTAAAGTTTCGTTCATAAAAATAAAAATTTGTAAAATAATCCAAAAAAATCGAAGATAGTTTCAATTAAATTTGCTAAAATTTCGTTCATATAAATTAAAATTTGTAAAAAAATAAAAAAAAATCGGACATAGTTTCAATTAAATTTGTTAAAATGTCGTCCATAAAAATTAAAATTTGTAAAAAAATCCAAAAAAATCGAAGATAGTTTCAATTAAATTTGCTAAAACTTCGTTCATATAAATTAAAATTTGTAAAAAAATCCAAAAAAATCGAACATAGTTTCAATTAAATTTGTTAAAATGTCGTCCATAAAAATTAAAATTTGTAAAAAAATCCAAAAAAATCGAAGATAGTTTCAATTAAATTTGCTAAAATTTCGTTCATAAAAATAAAAAATTCTAAAAAAATCTAAAATTATCGAAGATAGTTTCAATTAAATTTGCTAAAATGTCGTCCATTAAAATTAAAATTTGTAAAAAAATCTAAAAAAATCGAAGATAGTTTTACTTGAATTTGCTTAAATTTCATTCATAAAAATTAAAGTTTGTAAAAAAATCCAAAAAAATCGAAGATAGTTTCAATTAAATTTGCTAAAATTTCGTTCATAAAAACGAAAAATTGCAAAAAAATCAAAAAAAAAGCGAAGATAGTTTCAATTAAATTTGCTAAAATGTCGTCAATAAAAATTAAAATTTGTAAAAAAATCCAAAAAAATCGGAGATAGTTTCAATTAAATTTGCAATAATTTCGTTCATAAAAATTATAATTTGTAAAATAATCCAAAAAAATCGAAGATAATTTCAATTAAATTTGCTAAAATTTCGTTCATATAAATTAAAATTTGTAAAAAAATCCAAAAAAATCGAACTTAGTTTCAATTAAATTTGCTAAAATGTCGTCCATAAAAATTAAAATTTGTAAAAAAATCCAAAAAAATTGAAGATAGTTTCCATTAAATTTGTTAAAATGTCGTCCATAAAAATTAAAATTTGTAAAAAAATCCAAAAAAATCGAAGATACTTTCAATTAAATTTGCTAAAATGTCGTCCATAAAAATTAAAATTTGTAAAAAAATCCAAAAAAATCGAAGATAGTTTCAATTAAATTTGCTAAAATGTCGTCCATAAAAATTAAAATTTGTAAAAAAATCCCAAAAAATCGTAGATAGTTTCAATTAAATTTGCTAAAATTTCGTTCATATAAATTAAAATTTGTAAAAAAATCGAACATAGTTTCAATTAAATTTGCTAAAATGTCGTCCATAAAAATTAAAATTTGTAAAAAAATCCAAAAAAATCGAAGATAATTTCAATTAAATTTGCTAAAATGTCGTCCATTAAAATTAAAATTTGTAAAAAAATCAAAAAAATTGGAGATATTTTTACTTGAATTTGCTTAAATTTCATTCATAAAAATTAAAGTTTGTAAAAAAATCCAAAAAAATTGAAGATAGTTTCAATTAAATTTGCTTAAATTTCGTTCATAAAAACGAAAAATTGCAAAAAAATCCAAAAAAAAGCGAAGATAGTTTCAATTAAATTTGCTAAAATGTCGTCCATAAAAATTAAAATTTGTAAAAAAATCCAAAAAAATCGAAGATAGTTTCAATTAAATTTGCAATAATTTCGTTCATAAAAATTATAATTTGTAAAATAATCCAAAAAAATCGAAGATAATTTCAATTAAATTTGCTAAAATTTCGTTCATATAAATTAAAATTTGTAAAAAAATCCAAAAAAATCGAAGATAGTTTCAATTAAATTTGCTAAAATTTCGTTCATATAAATTAAAATTTGTAAAAAAATCGAACATAGTTTCAATTAAATTTGCTAAAATGTCGTCCATAAAAATTAAAATTTGTAAAAAAATCCAAAAAAATCGAAGATAGTTTCAATTAAATTTGCTAAAATTTCGTTCATACAAATAAAAGTTTGTAAGAAAATCCAAAAAATTCGAAGATAGCTTAAATTAAATTTGCTAAAATTTAGTTCATAAAAATTAAAATTTGTAAAAAAATCCAAAAAAAATCGAAGATAGTTTCAATTAAATTTGCTAAAATTTCATTCATAAAAATATAAAATTTGTAAAAAAATCCAAAACAATCAAAGATAGTTTCAATAAAATTTGCTAAAGTTTCGTTCATAAAAATAAAAATTTATAAAATAATCCAAAAAAATCGAAGATAGTTTCAATTAAATTTGCTAAAATTTCGTTCATATAAATTAAAATTTGTAAAAAAATAAAAAAAAATCGGACATAGTTTCAATTAAATTTGTTAAAATGTCGTCCATAAAAATTAAAATTTGTAAAAAAATCCAAAAAAATCGAAGATAGTTTCAATTAAATTTGCTAAAATTTCGTTCATATAAATTAAAATTTGTAAAAAAATCCAAAAAAATCGAACATAGTTTCAATTAAATTTGTTAAAATGTCGTCCATAAAAATTAAAATTTGTAAAAAAATCCAAAAAAATCGAAGATAGTTTCAATTAAATTTGCTAAAATTTCGTTCATAAAAATAAAAAATTGTAAAAAAATCTAAAATAATCGAAGATAGTTTCAATTAAATTTGCTAAAATGTCGTCCATTAAAATTAAAATTTGTAAAAAAATCTAAAAAAATCGAAGATAGTTTTACTTGAATTTGCTTAAATTTCATTCATAAAAATTAAAGTTTGTAAAAAAATCCAAAAAAATTGAAGATAGTTTCAATTAAATTTGCTAAAATTTCGTTCATAAAAACGAAAAACTGCAAAAAAATCCAAAAAAAGCGAAGATAGTTTCAATTAAATTTGCTAAAATTTCGTTCATAAAAATAAAAAATTGTAAAAAAATCTAAAATTATCGAAGATAGTTTCAATTAAATTTGCTAAAATGTCGTCCATTAAAATTAAAATTTGTAAAAAAATCTAAAAAAATCGAAGATAGTTTTACTTGAATTTGCTTAAATTTCATTCATAAAAATTAAAGTTTGTAAAAAAATCCAAAAAAATTGAAGATAGTTTCAATTAAATTTGCTAAAATTTCGTTCATAAAAACGAAAAATTGCAAAAAAATCCAAAAAAAGCGAAGATAGTTTCAATTAAATTTGCTAAAATGTCGTCCATAAAAATTAAAATTTGTAAAAAAATTCAAAAAAATCGAAGATAGTTTCAATTAAATTTGCAATAATTTCGTTCATAAAAATTATAATTTGTAAAATAATCCAAAAAAATCGAAGATAATTTCAATTAAATTTGCTAAAATTTCGTTCATATAAATTAAAATTTGTAAAAAAATCCAAAAAAATCGAAGATAGTTTCAATTAAATTTGCTAAAATGTCGTCCATAAAAATTAAAATTTGTAACAAAATCCAAAAAATCGAAGATAGTTTCAATTAAATTTGCTAAAATTTCGTTCATATAAATTAAAATTTGTAAAAAAATCCAAAAAAATCGAACATAGTTTCAATTAAATTTGCTAAAATGACGTCCATAAAAATTAAAATTTGAAAAAAAATCCAAAAAAATCGAAGATAGTTTCAATTAAATTTGCTAAAAATTTCGTTCATACAAATAAAAGTTTGTAAGAAAATCCAAAAAAATCGAAGATAGCTTAAATTAAATTTGCTAAAATTTAGTTCATAAAAATTAAAATTTGTAAAAAAATCCCAAAAAATCGAAGATAGTTTCAATTAAATTTGCTAAAATTTCGTTCATATAAATTAAAATTTGTAAAAAAATCCAAAAAAATCGATGATAGTTTAAATTAAATTTGCAATAATTTCGTTCATAAAAATTATAATTTGTAAAATAATCCAAAAAAATCGAAGATAGTTTCAATTAAATTTGCTAAAATTTCGTTCATATAAATTAAAATTTGTAAAAAAATCCATAAAAATCGAACATAGTTTCAATTAAATTTGTTAAAATGTCGTCCATAAAAATTAAAATTTGTAAAAAAATCCAAAAAAATCGAAGATAGTTTCAATTAAATTTGCTAAAATTTCGTTCATAAAATAAAAAATTGTAAAAAAATCTAAAATTATCGAAGATAGTTTCAATTAAATTTGCTAAAATGTCGTCCATTAAAATTAAAATTTGTAAAAAAAATCTAAAAAAATTGGAGATAGTTTTACTTGAATTTGCTTAAATTTCATTCATAAAAATTAAAGTTTGTAAAAAATCCAAAAAAATTGAAGATAGTTTCAATTAAATTTGCTAAAATTTCGTTCATAAAAAACGAAAAATTGCAAAAAAAATCCAAAAAAAGCGAAGATAGTTTCAATTAAATTTGCTAAAATGTCGTCCATAAAAATTAAAATTTGTAAAAAAATCCAAAAAAATCGAAGATAGTTTCAATTAAATTTGCAATAATTTCGTTCATAAAAATTATAATTTGTAAAATAATCCAAAAAATCGAAGATAATTTCAATTAAATTTGCTAAAATTTCGTTCATATAAATTAAAATTTGTAAAAAAATCCAAAAAAAACGAAGATAGTTTCAATTAAATTTGCTAAAATGTCGTCCATAAAAATTAAAATTTGTAAAAAAATCCCAAAAAGTCGAAGATAGTTTCAATTAAATTTGCTAAAATTTCGTTCATATAAATTAAAATTTGTAAAAAAATCCAAAAAAATCGAACATAGTTTCAATTAAATTTGCTAAAATGTCGTCCATAAAAATTAAAATTTGTAAAAAAATCCAAAAAAATCGAAGATAGTTTCAATTAAATTTGCTAAAATTTCGTTCATACAAATAAAAGTTTGTAAGAAAATCCAAAAAAATCGAAGATAGCTTACATTAAATTTGCTAAAATTTAGTTCATAAAAATTAAAATTTGTAAAAAATCCCTAAAAATCGAAGATAGTTTCAATTAAATTTGCTAAAATTTCGTTCATATAAATTAAAATTTGTAAAAAAATCCAAAAAAATCGAAGATAGTTTCAATTAAATTTGCAATAATTTCGTTCATAAAAATTATAATTTGTAAAATAATCCAAAAAATCGAAGATAGTTTCAATTAAATTTGCTAAAATTTCGTTCATATAAATTAAAATTTGTAAAAAAATCCAAAAAAATCGAACATAGTTTCAATTAAATTTGTTAAAATGTCGTCCATAAAAAATAAAATTTGTAAAAAAATCCAAAAAAATCGAAGATAGTTTCAATTAAATTTGCTAAAATTTCGTTCATAAAAATAAAAAATTGTAAAAAAATCTAAAATTATCGAAGATAGTTTCAATTAAATTTGCTAAAATGTCGTCCATTAAAATTAAAATTTGTAAAAAAATCTAAAAAAATCGAAGATAGTTTTACTTGAATTTGCTTAAATTTCATTCATAAAAATTAAAGTTTGTAAAAAAATCCAAAAAAATTGAAGATAGTTTCAATTAAATTTGCTAAAATTTCGTTCATAAAAACGAAAAATTGCAAAAAAATCCAAAAAAAGCGAAGATAGTTTCAATTAAATTTGCTAAAATTTCGTTCATAAAAATAAAAAATTGTAAAAAAATCTAAAATTATCGAAGATAGTTTCAATTAAATTTGCTAAAATGTCGTCCATTAAAATTAAAATTTGTAAAAAAATCTAAAAAAATCGAAGATAGTTTTACTTGAATTTGCTTAAATTTCATTCATAAAAATTAAAGTTTGTAAAAAAATCCAAAAAAATTGAAGATAGTTTCAATTAAATTTGCTAAAATTTCGTTCATAAAAACGAAAAATTGCAAAAAAATCCAAAAAAAGCGAAGATAGTTTCAATTAAATTTGCTAAAATGACGTCCATAAAAATTAAAATTTGTAAAAAAATCCAAAAAAATCGAAGATAGTTTCAATTAAATTTGCAATAATTTCGTTCATAAAAATTATAATTTGTAAAATAATCCAAAAAAATCGAAGATAATTTCAATTAAATTTGCTAAAATTTCGTTCATATAAATTAAAATTTGTAAAAAAATCCAAAAAAATCGAAGATAGTTTCAATTAAATTTGCTAAAATGTCGTCCATAAAAATTAAAATTTGTAACAAAATCCAAAAAAATCGAAGATAGTTTCAATTAAATTTGCTAAAATTTCGTTCATATAAATTAAAATTTGTAAAAAAATCCAAAAAATCGAACATAGTTTCAATTAAATTTGCTAAAATGACGTCCATAAAAATTAAAATTTGAAAAAAAATCCAAAAAATCGAAGATAGTTTCAATTAAATTTGCTAAAATTTCGTTCATACAAATAAAAGTTTGTAAGAAAATCCAAAAAAATCGAAGATAGCTTAAATTAAATTTGCTAAAATTTAGTTCATAAAAATTAAAATTTGTAAAAAATCCCAAAAAATCGAAGATAGTTTCAATTAAATTTGCTAAAATTTCGTTCATATAAATTAAAATTTGTAAAAAAATCCAAAAAAATCGATGATAGTTTCAATTAAATTTGCAATAATTTCGTTCATAAAAATTATAATTTGTAAAATAATCCAAAAAAATCGAAGATAGTTTCAATTAAATTTGCTAAAATTTCGTTCATATAAATTAAAATTTGTAAAAAAATCCAAAAAAATCGAACATAGTTTCAATTAAATTTGTTAAAATGTCGTCCATAAAAATTAAAATTTGTAAAAAAATCCAAAAAAATCGAAGATAGTTTCAATTAAATTTGCTAAAATTTCGTTCATAAAAATAAAAAATTGTAAAAAAATCTAAAATTATCGAAGATAGTTTCAATTAAATTTGCTAAAATGTCGTCCATTAAAATTAAAATTTGTAAAAAAATCTAAAAAAATTGGAGATAGTTTTACTTGAATTTGCTAAAATGTCGTCCATTAAAATTAAAATTTGTAAAAAAATCTAAAAAAATCGAAGATAGTTTTACTTGAATTTGCTTAAATTTCATTCATAAAAATTAAAGTTTGTAAAAAAATCCAAAAAAATTGAAGATAGTTTCAATTAAATTTGCTAAAATTTCGTTCATAAAAACGAAAAATTGCAAAAAAATCCAAAAAAAGCGAAGATAGTTTCAATTAAATTTGCTAAAATTTCGTTCATAAAAATAAAAAATTGTAAAAAAATCTAAAATTATCGAAGATAGTTTCAATTAAATTTGCTAAAATGTCGTCCATTAAAATTAAAATTTGTAAAAAAATCTAAAAAAATCGAAGATAGTTTTACTTGAATTTGCTTAAATTTCATTCATAAAAATTAAAGTTTGTAAAAAAATCCAAAAAAATTGAAGATAGTTTCAATTAAATTTGCTAAAATTTCGTTCATAAAAACGAAAAATTGCAAAAAAATCCAAAAAAAAAAAAGATAGTTTCAATTAAATTTGCTAAAATGTCGTCCATAAAAATTAATATTTGTAAAAAATCCAAAAAAATCGAAGATAGTTTCAATTAAATTTGCAATAATTTCGTTCATAAAAAATTATAATTTGTAAAATAATCCAAAAAAATCGAAGATAATTTCAATTAAATTTGCTAAAATTTCGTTCATATAAATTAAAATTTGGAAAAAAATCCAAAAAAATCGAAGATAGTTTCAATTAAATTTGCTAAAATGTCGTCCATAAAAATTAAAATTTGTAACAAAATCCAAAAGAAATCGAAGATAGTTTCAATTAAATTTGCTAAAATTTCGTTCATATAAATTAAAATTTGTAAAAAAATCCAAAAAAATCGAACATAGTTTCAATTAAATTTGCTAAAATGACGTCCATAAAAATTAAAATTTGAAAAAAAATCCAAAAAAATCGAAGATAGTTTCAATTAAATTTGCTAAAATTTCGTTCATACAAATAAAAGTTTGTAAGAAAATCCAAAAAAATCGAAGATAGCTTAAATTAAATTTGCTAAAATTTAGTTCATAAAAATTAAAATTGGAAAAAAATCCCAAAAAATCGAAGATAGTTTCAATTAAATTTGCTAAAATTTCGTTCATATAAATTAAAATTTGTAAAAAAATCCAAAAAAATCGAAGATAGTTTCAATTAAATTTGCAATAATTTCGTTCATAAAAATTATAATTTGTAAAATAATCCAAAAAAATCGAAGATAGTTTCAATTAAATTTGCTAAAATTTCGTTCATATAAATTAAAATTTGTAAAAAAATCCAAAAAAATCGAACATAGTTTCAATTAAATTTGTTAAAATGTCGTCCATAAAAATTAAAATTTGTAAAAAAATCCAAAAAAATCGAAGATAGTTTCAATTAAATTTGCTAAAATTTCGTTCATAAAAATAAAAAATTGTAAAAAAATCTAAAATTATCGAAGATAGTTTCAATTAAATTTGCTAAAATGTCGTCCATTAAAATTAAAATTTGTAAAAAATCTAAAAAAATTGGAGATAGTTTTACTTGAATTTGCTTAAATTTCATTCATAAAAATTAAAGTTTGTAAAAAAATCCAAAAAAATTGAAGATAGTTTCAATTAAATTTGCTAAAATTTCGTTCATAAAAACGAAAAATTGCAAAAAAATCCAAAAAAAGCGAAGATAGTTTCAATTAAATTTGCTAAAATGTCGTCCATAAAAATTAAAATTTGTAAAAAAATCCAAAAAATCGAAGATAGTTTCAATTAAATTTGCAATAATTTCGTTCATAAAAAATTATAATTTGTAAAATAATCCAAAAAAATCGAAGATAATTTCACTTAAATTTGCTAAAATTTCGTTCATATAAATTAAAATTTGTAAAAAAATCCAAAAAAAACGAAGATAGTTTCAATTAAATTTGCTAAAATGTCGTCCATAAAAATTAAAATTTGTAAAAAAATCCCAAAAAGTCGAAGATAGTTTCAATTAAATTTGCTAAAATTTCGTTCATATAAATTAAATTTGTAAAAAAATCCAAAAAAATCGAACATAGTTTCAATTAAATTTGCTAAAATGTCGTCCATAAAAATTAAAATTTGTAAAAAAATCCAAAAAAATCGAAGATAGTTTCAATTAAATTTGCTAAAATTTCGTTCATACAAATAAAAGTTTGTAAGAAAATCCAAAAAATCGAAGATAGCTTACATTAAATTTGCTAAATTTAGTTCATAAAAATTAAAATTTGTAAAAAATCCCTAAAAATCGAAGATAGTTTCAATTAAATTTGCTAAAATTTCGTTCATATAAATTAAAATTTGTAAAAAAATCCAAAAAAATCGAAGATAGTTTCAATTAAATTTGCAATAATTTCGTTCATAAAAATTATAATTTGTAAAATAATCCAAAAAAATCGAAGATAGTTTCAATTAAATTTGCTAAAATTTCGTTCATATAAATTAAAATTTGTAAAAAAATCCAAAAAAATCGAACATAGTTTCAATTAAATTTGTTAAAATGTCGTCATAAAAAATAAAATTTGTAAAAAAATCCAAAAAAAATCGAAGATAGTTTCAATTAAATTTGCTAAAATTTCGTTCATAAAAATTAAAATTTGTAAAAAAATCCAAACAAATCGAAGATAGTTTCAATTAAATTTGTTAAAATGTCGTCCATAAAAAATAAAATTTGTAAAAAAATCCCAAAAATCGAACATAGTTTCAATTAAAATTTGCTAAAATTTCGTTCATAAAAATAAAAAATTGTAAAAAAATCTAAAATTATCGAAGATAGTTTCAATTAAATTTGCTAAAATGTCGTCCATTAAAATTAAAATTTGTAAAAAAATCTAAAAAAATCGAAGATAGTTTTACTTGAATTTGCTTAAATTTCATTCATAAAAATTAAAGTTTGTAAAAAATCCAAAAAAATTGAAGATAGTTTCAATTAAATTTGCTAAAATTTCGTTCATAAAAACGAAAAATTGCAAAAAAATCCAAAAAAAGCGAAGATAGTTTCAATTAAATTTGCTAAAATGTCGTCCATAAAAATTAAAATTTGTAAAAAATCCAAAAAATCGAAGATAGTTTCAATTAAATTTGCAATAATTTCGTTCATATAAATTAAAATTTGTAAAAAAATCGAACATAGTTTCAATTAAATTTGCTAAAATGTCGTCCATAAAAATTAAAATTTGTAAAAAAATCCAAAAAAAATCGAAGATAGTTTCAATAAATTTGCTAAAATTTCGTTCATACAAATAAAAGTTTGTAAGAAAATCCAAAAAAATCGAAGATAGCTTAAATTAAATTTGCTAAAATTTAGTTCATAAAAATTAAAATTTGTAAAAAAATCAAAAAAAAAATCGAAGATAGTTTCAATTAAATTTGCTAAAATTTCATTCATAAAAATATAAAATTTGTAAAAAAATCCAAAACAATCAAAGATAGTTTCATTAAAATTTGTTAAAGTTTCGTTCATAAAAATAAAAATTTGTAAAATAATCCAAAAAAATCGAAGATAGTTTCAATTAAATTTGCTAAAATTTCGTTCATATAAATTAAAATTTGTAAAAAAATAAAAAAAAATCGGACATAGTTTCAATTAAATTTGTTAAAATGTCGTCCATAAAAATTAAAATTTGTAAAAAAATCCAAAAAAATCGAAGATAGTTTCAATTAAATTTGCTAAACTTCGTTCATATAAATTAAAATTTGTAAAAAAATCCAAAAAAATCGAACATAGTTTCAATTAAATTTGTTAAAATGTCGTCCATAAAAATTAAAATTTGTAAAAAAATCCAAAAAATCGAAGATAGTTTCAATTAAATTTGCTAAAATTTCGTTCATAAAAATAAAAATTCTAAAAAAATCTAAAATTATCGAAGATAGTTTCAATTAAATTTTGCTAAAATGTCGTCCATTAAAATTAAAATTTGTAAAAAAATCTAAAAAAATCGAAGATAGTTTTACTTGAATTTGCTTAAATTTCATTCATAAAAATTAAAGTTTGTAAAAAAATCCAAAAAAATTGAAGATAGTTTCAATTAAATTTGCTAAAATTTCGTTCATAAAAACGAAAAATTGCAAAAAAATCCAAAAAAAAGCGAAGATAGTTTCAATTAAATTTGCTAAAATGTCGTCCATAAAAATTAAAATTTGTAAAAAATCCAAAAAAATCGGAGATAGTTTCAAGTAATTTGCAATAATTTCGTTCATAAAAATTATAATTTGTAAAATAATCCAAAAAAATCGAAGATAATTTCAATTAAATTTGCTAAAATTTCGTTCATATAAATTAAAATTTGTAAAAAAATCCAAAAAAATCGAACTTAGTTTCAATTAAATTTGCTACAATGTCGTCCATAAAAATTAAAATTTGTAAAAAAATCCAAAAAAATTGAAGATAGTTTCAATTAAATTTGCTAAAATTTCGTTCATAAAAATAAAAATTTTTAAAAAAATCCAAAAAAATCGAAGATAGTTTCAATTAAATTTGCTAAAATTTCGTTCATATAAATTAAAATTTGTAAAAAAATAAAAAAAAATCGAAGATAGTTTCAATTAAATTTGCTAAAATTTCGTTCATAAAAACGAAAAATTGCAAAAAAATCCAAAAAAAAAGCGAAGATAGTTTCAATTAAATTTGCTAAAATGTCGTCCATAAAAATTAAAATTTGTAAAAAAATCCAAAAAAATCGAAGATAGTTTCAATTAAATTTGCTAAAATGTCGTCCATAAAAATTAAAATTTGTAAAAAAATCCCAAAAAATCGTAGATAGTTTCAATTAAATTTGCTAAAATTTCGTTCATATAAATTAAAATTTGTAAAAAAATCGAACATAGTTTCAATTAAATTTGCTAAAATGTCGTCCATAAAAATTAAAATTTGTAAAAAAATCCAAAAAAATCGAAGATAATTTCAATTAAATTTGCTAAAATGTCGTCCATTAAAATTAAAATTTGTAAAAAAATCTAAAAAAATCGAAGATAGTTTTACTTGAATTTGCTTAAATTTCATTCATAAAAATTAAAGTTTGTAAAAAAATCCAAAAAAATTGAAGATAGTTTCAATTAAATTTGCTTAAATTTCGTTCATAAAAACGAAAAATTGCAAAAAAATCCAAAAAAAAGCGAAGATAGTTTCAATTAAATTTGCTAAAATGTCGTCCATAAAAATTAAAATTTGTAAAAAAATCCTAAAAAATCGAAGATAGTTTCAATTAAATTTGCTAAAATTTCGTTCATAAAAATAAAAATTTTTAAAAAAATCCAAAAAAATCGAAGATAGTTTCAATTAAATTTGCTAAAATTTCGTTCATAAAAATAAAAAATTGTAAAAAAATCTAAAATTATCGAAGATAGTTTCAATTAAATTTGCTAAAATGTCGTCCATTAAAATTAAAATTTGTAAAAAAATCTAAAAAAATCGAAGATAGTTTTACTTGAATTTGCTTAAATTTCATTCATAAAAATTAAAGTTTGTAAAAAAATCCAAAAAAATTGAAGATAGTTTCAATTAAATTTGCAATAATTTCGTTCATAAAAATTATAATTTGTAAAATAATCCAAAAAAATCGAAGATAATTTCAATTAAATTTGCTAAAATTTCGTTCATATAAATTAAAATTTGTAAAAAAATCCAAAAAAATCGAACTTAGTTTCAATTAAATTTGCGAAAATGTCGTCCATAAAAATTAAAATTTGTAAAAAAATCCAAAAAAATTGAAGATAGTTTCAATTAAATTTGCTAAAATTTCGTTCATAAAAATAAAAATTTTTAAAAAAATTCAAAAAAATCGAAGGTAGTTTCAATTAAATTTGCAAAAATTTCGTTCATATAAATTAAAATTTGTAAAAAAATAAAAAAAATCGAAGATAGTTTCAATTAAAATTGCTAAAATTTCGTTCATAAAAATAAAAAATTGTAAAAAAATCCAAAATTATCGAAGATAGTTTCAATTAAATTTGCTAAAATTTCGTTCATAAAATCGAAAAATTACAAAAAAATAAAAAAAAAAGCGAATATAGTTTCAATTAAATTTGCTAAAATGTCGTCCATAAAAGTTAAAATTTGTAAAAAAATCCAAAAAAATCGAAGGTAGTTTCAATTAAATTTGCAATAATATCGTTCATAAAAATTATAATTTGTAAAAAAATCCAAAAAAATCGAAGATAATTTCAATTAAATTTGCTAAAATGTCGTCCATTAAAATTAAAATTTGTAAAAAAATCTAAAAAAATCGAAGATAGTTTTACTTGAATTTGCTTAAATTTCATTCATAAAAATTAAAGTTTGTAAAAAAATCCAAAAAAATTGAAGATAGTTTCAATTAAATTTGCTAAAATTTCGTTCATAAAAACGAAAAATTGCAAAAAAATCCAAAAAAAGCGAAGATAGTTTCAATTAAATTTGCTAAAATGTCGTCCATAAAAATTAAAATTTGTAAAAAAATCCGAAAAAATCGAAGATAGTTTCAATTAAATTTGCTAAAATTTCGTTCATATAAATTAAAATTTGTAATAAAATCCAAAAAAATCGAAGATAGTTTCAATTAAATTTGCTAAAATTTCGTTCATAAAAATAAAAATTTTTAAAAAAATCCAAAAAAATCGAAGATAGTTTCAATTAAATTTGCTAAAATTTCGTTCATATAAATTAAAATTTGTAAAAAAATAAAAAAAAATCGAAGATAGTTTCAATTAAATTTGCTAAAATTTCGTTCATAAAAACGAAAAATTGCAAAAAAATCCAAAAAAAAAGCGAAGATAGTTTCAATTAAATTTGCTAAAATGTCGTCCATAAAAATTAAAATTTGTAAAAAAATCCAAAAAAATCGAAGATAGTTTCAATTAAATTTGCTAAAATGTCGTCCATAAAAATTAAAATTTGTAAAAAAATCCAAAAAAATCGAAGATAGTTTCAATTAAATTTGCAATAATTTCGTTCATAAAAATTATAATTTGTAAAATAATCCAAAAAAATCGAAGATAATTTCAATTAAATTTGCTAAAATTTCGTTCATATAAATTAAAATTTGTAAAAAAATCCAAAAAAATCGAAGATAGTTTCAATTAAATTTGCTAAAATTTCGTTCATATAAATTAAAATTTGTAAAAAAATCGAACATAGTTTCAATTAAATTTGCTAAAATGTCGTCCATAAAAATTAAAATTTGTAAAAAAATCCAAAAAAATCGGAGATAGTTTCAATTAAATTTGCAATAATTTCGTTCATAAAAATTATAATTTGTAAAATAATCCAAAAAAATCGAAGATAATTTCAATTAAATTTGCTAAAATTTCGTTCATATAAATTAAAATTTGTAAAAAAATCCAAAAAAATCGAACTTAGTTTCAATTAAATTTGCTAAAATGTCGTCCATAAAAATTAAAATTTGTAAAAAAATCCAAAAAAATTGAAGATAGTTTCAATTAAATTTGCTAAAATTTCGTTCATAAAAATAAAAATTTTTAAAAAAATTCAAAAAAATCGAAGGTAGTTTCAATTAAATTTGCTAAAATTTCGTTCATATAAATTAAAATTTGTAAAAAAATAAAAAAAATCGAAGATAGTTTCAATTAAAATTGCTAAAATTTCGTTCATAAAAATAAAAAATTGTAAAAAAATCCAAAATTATCGAAGATAGTTTCAATTAAATTTGCTAAAATTTCGTTCATAAAATCGAAAAATTACAAAAAAATAAAAAAAAAAGCGAATATAGTTTCAATTAAATTTGCTAAAATGTCGTCCATAAAAGTTAAAATTTGTAAAAAAATCCAAAAAAATCGAAGGTAGTTTCAATTAAATTTGCAATAATATCGTTCATAAAAATTATAATTTGTAAAAAAATCCAAAAAAATCGAAGATAATTTCAATTAGATTTGCTAAAATGTCGTCCATTAAAATTAAAATTTGTAAAAAAATCTAAAAAAATCGAAGATAGTTTTACTTGAATTTGCTTAAATTTCATTCATAAAAATTAAAGTTTGTAAAAAAATCCAAAAAAATTGAAGATAGTTTCAATTAAATTTGCTAAAATTTCGTTCATAAAAACGAAAAATTGCAAAAAAATCCAAAAAAAGCGAAGATAGTTTCAATTAAATTTGCTAAAATGTCGTCCATAAAAATTAAAATTTGTAAAAAAATCCTAAAAAATCGAAGATAGTTTCAATTAAATTTGCTAAAATTTCGTTCATATAAATTAAAATTTGTAATAAAATCCAAAAAAATCGAAGATAGTTTCAATTAAATTTGCTAAAATTTCGTTCATAAAAATAAAAATTTTTAAAAAAATCCAAAAAAATCGAAGATAGTTTCAATTAAATTTGCTAAAATTTCGTTCATATAAATTAAAATTTGTAAAAAAATAAAAAAAAATCGAAGATAGTTTCAATTAAATTTGCTAAAATTTCGTTCATAAAAACGAAAAATTGCAAAAAAATCCAAAAAAAAAGCGAAGATAGTTTCAATTAAATTTGCTAAAATGTCGTCCATAAAAATTAAAATTTGTAAAAAAATCCAAAAAAATCGAAGATAGTTTCAATTAAATTTGCTAAAATGTCGTCCATAAAAATTAAAATTTGTAAAAAAATCCCAAAAAATCGTAGATAGTTTCAATTAAATTTGCTAAAATTTCGTTCATATAAATTAAAATTTGTAAAAAAATCGAACATAGTTTCAATTAAATTTGCTAAAATGTCGTCCATAAAAATTAAAATTTGTAAAAAAATCCAAAAAAATCGAAGATAATTTCAATTAAATTTGCTAAAATGTCGTCCATTAAAATTAAAATTTGTAAAAAAATCTAAAAAAATCGAAGATAGTTTTACTTGAATTTGCTTAAATTTCATTCATAAAAATTAAAGTTTGTAAAAAAATCCAAAAAAATTGAAGATAGTTTCAATTAAATTTGCTTAAATTTCGTTCATACAAACGAAAAATTGCAAAAAAATCCAAAAAAAAGCGAAGATAGTTTCAATTAAATTTGCTAAAATGTCGTCCATAAAAATTAAAATTTGTAAAAAAATCCTAAAAAATCGAAGATAGTTTCAATTAAATTTGCTAAAATTTCGTTCATAAAAATAAAATTTTTTAAAAAAATCCAAAAAAATCGAAGATAGTTTCAATTAAATTTGCTAAAATTTCGTTCATATAAATTAAAATTTGTAAAAAAATCCAAAAAAATCGAAGATAGTTTCAATTAAATTTGCTAAAATGTCGTCCATTAAAATTAAAATTTGTAAAAAAATCTAAAAAAATCGAGGATAGTTTCAATTAAATTTGCTAAAATTTCGTTCATAAAAACGAAAAATTGCAAAAAAAATCCAAAAAAAAGCGAAGATAGTTTCAATTACATTTGCTAAAATGTCGTCCATAAAAATTAAAATTTGTAAAAAAATCCAAAAAAATCGAAGATAGTTTCAATTAAATTTGCAATAATTTCGTTCATAAAAATTATAATTTGTAAAATAATCCAAAAAAATCGAAGATAATTTCAATTAAATTTGCTAAAATTTCGTTCATATAAATTAAAATTTGTAAAAAAATCCAAAAAAATCGAAGATAGTTTCAATTAAATTTGCTAAAATTTCGTTCATATAAATTAAAATTTGTAAAAAATCGAACATAGTTTCAATTAAATTTGCTAAAATGTCGTCAATAAAAATTAAAATTTGTAAAAAAATCCAAAAAAATCGAAGATTGTTTCAATTAAATTTGCTAAAATTTCGTTCATACAAATAAAAGTTTGTAAGAAAATCCAAAAAATTCGAAGATAGCTTAAATTAAATTTGCTAAAATTTAGTTCATAAAAATTAAAATTTGTAAAAAAATCCAAAAAAAATCGAAGATAGTTTCAATTAAATTTGCTAAAATTTCATTCATAAAAATATAAAATTTGTAAAAAAATCCAAAACAATCAAAGATAGTTTCAATAAAATTTGCTAAAGTTTCGTTCATAAAAATAAAAATTTGTAAAATAATCCAAAAAAATCGAAGATAGTTTCAATTAAATTTGCTAAAATTTCGTTCATATAAATTAAAATTTGTAAAAAAATAAAAAAAAATCGGACATAGTTTCAATTAAATTTGTTAAAATGTCGTCCATAAAAATTAAAATTTGTAAAAAAATCCAAAAAAATCGAAGATAGTTTCAATTAAATTTGCTAAAATTTCGTTCATATAAATTAAAATTTGTAAAAAAATCCAAAAAAATCGAACATAGTTTCAATTAAATTTGTTAAAATGTCGTCCATAAAAATTAAAATTTGTAAAAAAATCCAAAAAAATCGAAGATAGTTTCAATTAAATTTGCTAAAATTTCGTTCATAAAAATAAAAAATTGTAAAAAAATCTAAAATTATCGAAGATAGTTTCAATTAAATTTGCTAAAATGTCGTCCATTAAAATTAAAATTTGTAAAAAAATCTAAAAAAATCGAAGATAGTTTTACTTGAATTTGCTTAAATTTCATTCATAAAAATTAAAGTTTGTAAAAAAATCCAAAAAAATTGAAGATAGTTTCAATTAAATTTGCTAAAATTTCGTTCATAAAAACGAAAAATTGCAAAAAAATCCAAAAAAACCGAAGATAGTTTCAATTAAATTTGCTAAAATGTCGTCCATAAAAATTAAAATTTGTAAAAAAATCGGAGATAGTTTCAATTAAATTTGCAATAATTTCGTTCATAAAAATTATAATTTGTAAAATAATCCAAAAAAATCGAAGATAATTTCAATTAAATTTGCTAAAATTTCGTTCATATAAATTAAAATTTGTAAAAAAATCCAAAAAAATCGAACTTAGTTTCAATTAAATTTGCTAAAATGTCGTCCATAAAAATTAAAATTTGTAAAAAAATCCAAAAAAATTGAAGATAGTTTCAATTAAATTTGCTAAAATTTCGTTCATAAAAATAAAAATTTTTAAAAAAATTCAAAAAAATCGAAGATAGTTTCAATTAAATTTGCTAAAATTTCGTTCATATAAATTAAAATTTGTAAAAAAATAAAAAAAATCGAAGATAGTTTCAATTAAAATTGCTAAAATTTCGTTCATAAAAATAAAAAATTGTAAAAAAATCCAAAATTATCGAAGATAGTTTCAATTAAATTTGCTAAAATTTCGTTCATAAAATCGAAAAATTACAAAAAAATAAAAAAAAAGCGAATATAGTTTCAATTAAATTTGCTAAAATGTCGTCCATAAAAGTTAAAATTTGTAAAAAAATCCAAAAAAATCGAAGGTAGTTTCAATTAAATTTGCAATAATATCGTTCATAAAAATTATAATTTGTAAAAAAATCCAAAAAAATCGAAGATAATTTCAATTAAATTTGCTAAAATGTCGTCCATTAAAATTAAAATTTGTAAAAAAATCTAAAAAAATCGAAGATAGTTTTACTTGAATTTGCTTAAATTTCATTCATAAAAATTAAAGTTTGTAAAAAAATCCAAAAAAATTGAAGATAGTTTCAATTAAATTTGCTAAAATTTCGTTCATAAAAACGAAAAATTGCAAAAAAATCCAAAAAAAGCGAAGATAGTTTCAATTAAATTTGCTAAAATGTCGTCCATAAAAATTAAAATTTGTAAAAAAATCCTAAAAAATCGAAGATAGTTTCAATTAAATTTGCTAAAATTTCGTTCATATAAATTAAAATTTGTAATAAAATCCAAAAAAATCGAAGATAGTTTCAATTAAATTTGCTAAAATTTCGTTCATAAAAATAGAAATTTGTAAGAAAATCCAAAAAAAATCGAAGATAGCTTAAATTAAATTTGCTAAAATTTAGTTCATAAAAATTAAAATTTGTAAAAAAAAACAAAAAAATTGAAGATAGTTTCAATTAAATTTGCTAAAATTTTGTTCAAAAAAATAAAAATTTTTAAAAAAATCCAAAAAAATCGAAGATAGTTTCAATTAAATTTGCTAAAATTTCGTCCATAAAAATTAAAATTTGTAAAAAAATCCAAAAAAATTAAAAAGATAGTTTCAATTAAATTTGCTAAACTTTCATTCATAAAAATTAAAATTTGTAATAAAATCCAAAAAAATCGGAGATAGTTTCAATTAAATTTGCTAAAATTTCGTTCATAAAAATAGAAATTTGTAAGAAAATCCAAAAAAAATCGAAGATAGCTTAAATTAAATTTGCTAAAATTTAGTTCATAAAAATTAAAATTTGTAAAAAAATCCAAACAAATCGAAGATAGTTTCAATTAAATTTGCTAAAATTTCGTTCATATAAATTAAAATTTGTAAAAAAATCCAAAAAAATCGAACATAGTTTCAATTAAATTTGCTAAAATTTCGTCCATAAAAATTAAAATTTGTAAAAAAAAACAAAAAAATTTAAGATAGTTTCAATTAAATTTGCTAAAATTTTGTTCATAAAAATAAAAATTTTTAAAAAAATCCAAAAAAATCGAAGATAGTTTCAATTAAATTTGCTAAAATTTCGTTCATATAAATTAAAATTTGTAAAAAAATCCAAAAAAATCGAAAATAGTTTCAATTAAATTTGCTAAAATGTCGTCCATAAAAATTAAAATTTGTAAAAAAATCCAAAAAAATCCAAGATAGTTTCAATTAAATTTGCTAAACTTTCATTCATAAAAATTAAAATTTGTAATAAAATCCAAAAAAATCGAAGATAGTTTCAATTAAATTTGCTAAAATTTCGTTCATAAAAATAGAAATTTGTAAGAAAATCCAAAAAAAATCGAAGATAGCTTAAATTAAATTTGCTAAAATTTAGTTCATAAAAATTAAAATTTGTAAAAAAATCCAAACAAATCGAAGATAGTTTCAATTAAATTTGCTAAAATGTCGTCCATAAAAATAAAAATTTGTAAAAAAATCCAAAAAAATCGAAGATAGTTTCAATTAAATTTGCTAAAATTTCGTTCATAAAAATAAAAAATTGTAAAAAAATCTAAAATTATCGAAGATAGTTTCAATTAAATTTGCTAAAATGTCGTCCATTAAAATTAAAATTTGTAAAAAAATCTAAAAAAATCGAGGATAGTTTCAATTAAATTTGCTAAAATTTCGTTCATAAAAACGAAAAATTGCAAAAAAATCCAAAAAAAGCGAAGATAGTTTCAATTAAATTTCCTAAAATGTCGTCCATAAAAATTAAAATTTGTAAAAAAATCCAAAAAAATCGAAGATAGTTTCAATTAAATTTGCTAAAATTTCGTTCATAAAAATAAAAAATTGTAAAAAAATCTAAAATTATCGAAGATAGTTTCAATTAAATTTGCTAAAATGTCGTCCATTATAATTAAAATTTGTAAAAAAATCTAAAAAAATCGAAGATAGTTTTACTTGAATTTGCTTAAATTTCATTCATAAAAATTAAAGTTTGTAAAAAAATCCAAAAAAATTGAAGATAGTTTGAATTAAATTTGCTAAAATTTCGTTCATAAAAAAGAAAAATTGCAAAAAAATCCAAAAAAAAAGCGAAGATAGTTTCAATTAAATTTGCTAAAATGTCGTCCATAAAAATTAAAATTTGTAAAAAAATCCAAAAAAATCGAAGATAGTTTCAATTAAATTTGCTAAAATTTCGTTCATATAAATTAAAATTTGTAAAAAAATAAAAAAAATCGAAGATAGTTTCAATTAAATTTGCTAAAATTTCGTTCATAAAATCGAAAAATTACAAAAAAATCAAAAAAAAAGCGAATATAGTTTCAATTAAATTTGCTAAAATGTCGTCCATAAAAATTAAAATTTGTAAAAAAATCCAAAAAAATCGAAGGTAGTTTCAATTAAATTTGCAATAATTTCGTTCATAAAAATTATAATTTGTAAAAAAATTCAAAAAAATCGAAGATAATTTCAATTAAATTTGCTAAAATGTCGTCCATTAAAATTAAAATTTGTAAAAAAATCTAAAAAAATCGAAGATAGTTTTACTTGAATTTGCTTAAATTTCTTTCATAAAAATTAAAGTTTGTAAAAAAATCCAAAAAAATTGAAGATAGTTTCAATTAAATTTGCTAAAATTTCGTTCATAAAAACGAAAAATTGCAAAAAAATCCAAAAAAAGCGAAGATAGTTTCAATTAAATTTGCTAAAATGTCGTCCATAAAAATTAAAATTTGTAAAAAAATCCTAAAAAATCGAAGATAGTTTCAATTAAATTTGCTAAAATTTCGTTCATATAAATTAAAATTTGTAAAAAAATCCAAAAAAATCGAACATAGTTTCAATTAAATTTGCTAAAATGTCGTCCATAAAAATTAAAATTTGTAAAAAAATCCAAAAAAATCGAAGATAGTTTCAATTAAATTTGCTAAAATTTCGTTCATATAAATTAAAATTTGTAAAAAAATCCCCAAAAATCGAACATAGTTTCAATTAAATTTGCTAAAATGTCGTCCATAAAAATTAAAATTTGTAAAAAAAAACAAAAAAATTGAAGATAGTTTCAATTAAATTTGCTAAAATTTTGTTCATAAAAATAAAAATTTTTAAAAAAATCCAAAAAAATGGAAGATAGTTTCAATTAAATTTGCTAAAATTTCGTTCATATAAATTAAAATTTGTAAAAAAATCCAAAAAAATCGAAAATAGTTTCAATTAAATTTGCTAAAATGTCGTCCATAAAAATTAAAATTTGTAAAAAAATCCAAAAAAATGAAAGATAGTTTCAATTAAATTTGCTAAACTTTCATTCATAAAAATTAAAATTTGTAATAAAATCCAAAAAAATCGAAGATAGTTTCAATTAAATTTGGTAAAATTTCGTTCATAAAAATAGAAATTTGTAAGAAAATCCAAAAAAAATCGAAGATAGCTTAAATTAAATTTGCTAAAATTTAGTTCATAAAAATTAAAATTTGTAAAAAAATCCAAACAAATCGAAGATAGTTTCAATTAAATTTGCTAAAATTTCGTTCATAAAAATTAAAATTTGTAAAAAAATCCAGAAAAATCGATTATGGTTTCAATTAAATTTGCTAAAATTTCGTTCATAAAAATAAAAATTTGTAAAAAAATCCAAAAAAATCGAAGATAGTTTCAATTAAATTTGCTAAAATTTTGTTCATAAAAATTAAAATTTGTAATAAAATAAAAAAAAAAGCGAAGATAGTTTCAATTAAATTTGCTAATATGTCGTCCATAAAAATTAAAATTTCTAAAAAAATCCAAAAAAATCGAAGATAGTTTCAATTAAATTTGCAATAATTTCGTTCATAAAAATTATAATTTGTAAAATAATCCAAAAAAACGAAGATAATTTCAATTAAATTTGCTAAAATTTCGTTCATATAAATTAAAATTTGTAAAAAATCCAAAAAATCGAAGATAGTTTCAATTAAATTTGCTAAAATTTCGTTCATATAAATTAAAATTTGTAAAAAAATCCAAAAAAATCGAACATAGTTTCAATTAAATTTGCTAAAATGTCGTGCATAAAAATTAAAATTTGTAAAAAAATCCAAAAAAATCGAAGATAGTGTCAATTAAATTTGCTAAAATTTCGTTCATAAAAATAAAAATTTGTAAGAAAATCCAAAAAAATCGAAGATAGCTTAAATTAAATTTGCTAAAATTTAGTTCATAAAAATTAAAATTTGTAAAAAAATCCAAATAAATCGAAGATAGTTTCAATTAAATTTGCTAAAATTTCATTCATAAAAATATAAAATTTGTAAAAAAATCCAAAACAATCAAAGATAGTTTCAATAAAATTTGCTAAAATATCGTTCATAAAAATAAAAATTTGTAAAAAAATCCAAAAAAATCGAAGATAGTTTCAATTAAATTTGCTAAAATTTCGTTCATAAAAATAAAAATTTTTAAAAAAATCCAAAAAAATCGAAGATAGTTTCAATTAAATTTGCTAAAATTTCGTTCATATAAATTAAAATTTGTAAAAAAATAAAAAAAAATCGAACATACTTTCAATTAAATTTGCTAAAATGTCGTCCATAAAAATTAAAATTTGTAAAAAAATCCAAAAAAATCAAAGATAGTTTCAATAAAATTGGTAAAATTTCGTTCATGAAAATAAAAATTTGTAAAAAAATCCAAAAAAATCGAAGATAGTTTCAATTAAATTTGCTAAAATTTCGTTCATAAAAATAAAAATTTTTAAAAAAATCCAAAAAAATCGAAGATAGTTTCAATTAAATTTGCTAAAATTTCGTTCTTATAAATTAAAATTTGTAAAAAAATCCAACAAAAGCGAAGATAGTTTCAATTAAATTTGCTAAAATTTCGTTCATATAAATTAAAATTTGTAAAAAAATCCAAAAAAATCGAACATAGTTTCAATTAAATTTGCTAAAATGTCGTCCATAAAAATTAAAATTTTTAAAAAAATCCAAAAAAATCGAAGATAGTTTCAATTAAATTTGCTAAAATTTCGTTCATACAAATAAAAAATTGTAAGAATATCCAAAAAAATCGAAGATAGTTTCAATTAAATTTGCTAAAATTTCGTTCATAAAAATAAAAATTTTTAAAAAAATCCAAAAAAATCGAAGATAGTTTCAATTAAATTTGCTAAAATTTCGTTCATATAAATTAAAATTTGTAAAAAAATCCAAAAAAATTGAAGATAGTTTCAATTAAATTTGCTAAAATTTCGTTCATAAAAACGAAAAATTGCAAAAAAATCCAAAAAAAAGCGAAGATAGTTTCAATTAAATTTGCTAAAATGTCGTCCATAAAAATTAAAATTTGTAAAAAAATTCAAAAAAATCAAAGATAGTTTCAATTAAATTTGCAATAATTTCGTTCATAAAAATTATAATTTGTAAAATAATCCAAAAAAATCGAAGATAATTTCATTTAAATTTGCTAAAATTTCGTTCATATAAATTAAAATTTGTAAAAAAATCCAAAAAAATCGAACATAGTTTCAATTAAATTTGCTAAAATGTCGTCCATAAAAATTAAAATTTGTAAAAAAATCCAAAAAAATTGAAGATAGTTTCAATTAAATTTGCTAAAATTTCGTTCATAAAAATGAAAATTTTTAAAAAAATCCAAAAAAATCGAAGATAGTTTCAATTAAATTTGCAATAATTTCGTTCATAAAAATTATAATTTGTAAAAAAATCCAAAAAAATCGAAGATATTTTCAATTAAATTTGCTAAAATGTCGTCCATTAAAATTAAAATTTGTAAAAAAATCTAAAAAAATCGAAGATAGTTTTACTTGAATTTGCTAAAATTTCGTTCATAAAAATAAAAATTTGTAAAAAATCCAAAAAAATCGAAGATAGTTTCAATTAAATTTGCTAAATTTCGTTCATAAAAATAAAAATTTTTAAAAAAATCCAAAAAAATCGAAGATAGTTTCAATTACATTTGCTAAAATTTCGTTCTTATAAATTAAAATTTGTAAAAAAATCCAAAAAAATCGAACATAGTTTCAATTAAATTTGTTAAAATGTCGTCCATAAAAATTAAAATTTGTAAAAAAATCCAAAAAAATCGAAGACAGTTTCAATTAAATTTGCTAAAATTTCGTTCATAAAAATAAAAAATTGTAAAAAAATCTAAAATTATCGAAGATAGTTTCAATTAAATTTGCTAAAATGTCGTCCATAAAAATTAAAATTTGTAAAAAAATCTAAAAAATCGAAGATAGTTTTACTTGAATTTGCTTAAATTTCATTCATAAAAATTACAGTTTGTAAAAAAATCCAAAAAAATTGAAGATAGTTTCAATTAAATTTGCTAAAATTTCGTTCATAAAAACGAAAAATTGCAAAAAAATCCAAAAAAAAAAGCGAAGATAGTTTCAATTAAATTTGATAAAATGTCGTCCATAAAAATTAAAATTTGTAAAAAAATCCAAAAAAATCGAAGATAGATTAAATTAAATTTGCAATAATTTCGTTCATAAAAATTATAATTTGTAAAATAATCCAAAAAAATCGAAGATAATTTCAATTAAATTTGCTAAAATTTCGTTCATATAAATTAAAATTTGTAAAAAAATCCAAAAAAATCGAAGATAGTTTCAATTAAATTTGCTAAAATTTCGTTCATATAAATTAAAATTTGTAAAAAAATCCAAAAAAATCGAACACAGTTTCAATTAAATTTGCTAAAATGTCGTCCATAAAAATTAAAATTTGTAAAAAAATCCAAAAAAATCGAAGATAGTTTCAATTAAATTTGCTAAAATTTCGTTCATACAAATAAAAAATTGTAAGAATATCCAAAAAAATCGAAGATAGTTTCAATTAAATTTGCTAAAATTTCGTTCATAAAAATAAAAATTTTTAAAAAAATCCAAAAAAATCGAAGATAGTTTCAATTAAATTTGCTAAAATTTCGTTCATATAAATTAAAATTTGTAAAAAAATCCAAAAAAATCAAAGATAGTTTCAATTAAATTTGCAATAATTTCGTTCATAAAAATTATAATTTGTAAAATAATCCAAAAAAATCGAAGATGATTTCATTTAAATTTGCTAAAATTTCGTTCATATAAATTAAAATTTGTAAAAAAATCCAAAAAAATCGAACATAGTTTCAATTAAATTTGCTAAAATGTCGTCCATAAAAATTAAAATTTGTAAAAAAATCCAAAAAAATTGAAGATAGTTTCAATTAAATTTGCTAAAATTTCGTTCATAAAAATAAAAATTTTTAAAAAAATCCAAAAAAATCGAAGATAGTTTCAATTAAATTTGCAATAATTTCGTTCATAAAAATTATAATTTGTAAAAAAATCCAAAAAAATCGAAGATAATTTCAATTAAATTTGCTAAAATGTCGTCCATTAAAATTAAAATTTGTAAAAAAATCTAAAAAAATCGAATTTAGTTTTACTTGAATTTGCTAAAATTTCGTTCATAAAAATAAAAATTTGTAAAAAAATCCAAAAAAATCGAAGATAGTTTCAATTAAATTTGCTAAAATTTCGTTCATAAAAATAAAAATTTTTAAAAAAATCCAAAAAAATCGAAGATAGTTTCAATTAAATTTGCTAAAATTTCGTTCTTATAAATTAAAATTTGTAAAAAAATCCAAAAAAATCAAACATTGTTTCAATTAAATTTGTTAAAATGTCGTCCATAAAAATTAAAATTTGTAAAAAAATCCAAAAAAATCGAAGATAGTTTCAATTAAATTTGCTAAAATTTCGTTCATAAAAATAAAAAATTGTAAAAAAATCTAAAATTATCGAAGATAGTTTCAATTAAATTTGCTAAAATGTCGTCCATAAAAATTAAAATTTGTAAAAAAATCTAAAAAAATCGAAGATAGTTTTACTTGAATTTGCTTAAATTTCATTCATAAAAATTACAGTTTGTAAAAAAATCCAAAAAAATTGAAGATAGTTTCAATTAAATTTGCTCAAATTTCGTTCATAAAAACGAAAAATTGCAAAAAAATCCCCAAAAAAAAGCGAAGATAGTTTCAATTAAATTTGATAAAATGTCGTCCATAAAAATTAAAATTTGTAAAAAAATCCAAAAAAATCGAAGATAGTTTAAATTAAATTTGCAATAATTTCGTTCATAAAAATTATAATTTGTAAAATAATCCAAAAAAATCGAAGATAATTTCAATTAAATTTGCTAAAATTTCGTTCATATAAATTAAAATTTGTAAAAAAATCCAAAAAAATCGAAGATAGTTTCAATTAAATTTGCTAAAATTTCGTTCATATAAATTAAAATTTGTAAAAAAATCCAAAAAAATCGAACACAGTTTCAATTAAATTTGCTAAAATGTCGTCCATAAAAATTAAAATTTGTAAAAAAATCCAAAAAAATCGAAGATAGTTTCAATTAAATTTGCTAAAATTTCGTTCATACAAATAAAAAATTGTAAGAATATCCAAAAAAATCGAAGATAGTTTCAATTAAATTTGCTAAAATTTCGTTCATAAATATCAAAATTTTTAAAAAAATCCAAAAAAATCGAAGATAGTTTCAATTAAATTTGCTAAAATTTCGTTCATATAAATTAAAATTTGTAAAAAAATCCAAAAAAATTGAAGATAGTTTCAATTAAATTTGCTAAAATTTCGTTCATAAAAACGAAAAATTGCAAAAAAATCCAAAAAAAAGCGAAGATAGTTTCAATTAAATTTGCTAAAATGTCGTCCATAAAAATTAAAATTTGTAAAAAAATCCAAAAAAATCAAAGATAGTTTCAATTAAATTTGCAATAATTTTGTTCATAAAAATTATAATTTGTAAAATAATCCAAAAAAATCGAAGATAATTTCATTTAAATTTGCTAAAATTTCGTTCATATAAATTAAAATTTGTAAAAAAATCCAAAAAAATCGAACATAGTTTCAATTAAATTTGCTAAAATGTCGTCCATAAAAATTAAAATTTGTAAAAAAATCTAAAAAAATTGAAGATAGTTTCAATTAAATTTGCTAAAATTTCGTTCATAAAAATAAAAATTTTTAAAAAAATCCAAAAAAATCGAAGATAGTTTCAATTAAATTTGCAATAATTTCGTTCATAAAAATTATAATTTGTAAAAAAATCCAAAAAAATCGAAGATAATTTCAATTAAATTTGCTAAAATGTCGTCCATTAAAATTAAAATTTGTAAAAAAATCTAAAAAAATCGAAGATAGTTTTACTTGAATTTGCTTAAATTTCATTCATAAAAATTAAAGTTTGTAAAAAAATCCAAAAAAATTGAAGATAGTTTCAATTAAATTTGCTAAAATTTCGTTCATAAAAACGAAAAATTGCAAAAAAATCAAAAAAAAAAGCGAAGATAGTTTCAATTAAATTTGCTAAAATGTCGTCCATAAAAATTAAAATTTGTAAAAAAATCCTAAAAAATCGAAGATAGTTTCAATTAAATTTGCTAAAATTTCGTTCATATAAATTAAAATTTGTAAAAAAATCCAAAAAAATCGAACATAGTTTCAATTAAATTTGCTAAAATGTCGTCCATAAAAATTAAAATTTGTAAAAAAATCCCAAAAAATTGAAGATAGTTTCAATTAAATTTGCTAAAATTTCGTTCATAAAAATAAAAATTTTTAAAAAAATCCAAAAAAATCGAAGATAGTTTCAATTAAATTTGCTAAAATTTCGTTCATATAAATTAAAATTTGTAAAAAAATCCAAAAAAATCGAAAATAGTTTCAATTAAATTTGCTAAAATGTCGTCCATAAAAATTAAAATTTGTAAAAAAATCCAAAAAAATCAAAGATAGTTTCAATTAAATTTGCTAAACTTTCATTCATAAAAGTTAAAATTTGTAATAAAATCCAAAAAAATCGAAAATAGTTTCAATTAAATTTGCTAAAATTTCGTTCATAAAAATAGAAATTTGTAAGAAAATCCAAAAAAAATCGAAGATAGCTTAAATTAAATTTGCTAAAATTTAGTTCATAAAAATTAAAATTTGTAAAAAAGTCCAAACAAATCGAAGATAGTTTCAATTAAATTTGCTAAAATTTCGTTCATAAAAATTAAAATTTGTAAAAAAATAAATAAAAATCCAACATAGTTTCAATTAAATTTGTTAAAATGTCGTCCATAAAAATTAAAATTTGTAAAAAAATCAAAAAAAATCGAAGATAGTTTCAATTAAATTTGCTAAAATTTCGTTCATAAAAATAAAAAATTGTAAAAAAATCCAAAATTATCGAAGATAGTTTCAATTAAATTTGCTAAAATGTCGTCCATAAAAATTAAAATTTGTAAAAAAATCTAAAAAAATCGAAGATAGTTTCTATTAAATTTGCTAAAATTCCGTTCATAAAAATAAAAATTTGTAACAAAATCCAAAAAAATCGAAGATAGTTTCAATTAAAATTGCTGAAATTTCGTTCATAAAAATTAAAATTTGTAAAAAAATAAAAAAAAATCGAAGATAGTTTCAATTAAATTTGCTAAAATTTCGTTCATAAAATCGAAAAATTGCAAAAAAATCCCCCAAAAAGCGAAGATAGTTTCAATTAAATTTGCTAAAATGTCGTCCATAAAAATTAAAATTTGTAAAAAAATCTAAAAAAAACGAAGATAGTTTCTATTAAATTTGCTAAAATTCCGTTCATAAAAATAAAAATTTGTAACAAAATCCAAAAAAATCGAAGATAGTTACAATTAAATTTGCTAAAATGTCGTCCATAAAAATTAAAATTTGTAAAAAAATCCAAAATTATCGAAGACAGTTTCAATTAAATTTGCTAAAATTTCGTTCATAAAAATAAAAAATTGTAAAAAAATCTAAAATTATCGAAGATAGTTTCAATTAAATTTGCTAAAATGTCGTCCATAAAAATTAAAATTTGTAAAAAAATCTAAAAAAATCGAAGATAGTTTTACTTGAATTTGCTTAAATTTCATTCATAAAAATTACAGTTTGTAAAAAAATCCAAAAAAATTGAAGATAGTTTCAATTAAATTTGCTAAAATTTCGTTCATAAAAACGAAAAATTGCAAAAAAATCCAAAAAAAAAAGCGAAGATAGTTTCAATTAAATTTGATAAAATGTCGTCCATAAAAATTAAAATTTGTAAAAAAATCCAAAAAAATCGAAGATAGTTTAAATTAAATTTGCAATAATTTCGTTCATAAAAATTATAATTTGTAAAATAATCCAAAAAAATCGAAGATAATGTGACGTCCCACTATTTTTCGCGCGTTTCTATTCCAAATTCCTTTCGTAAATCTATCTCAAAATCACTCCACAAAACAAAATCTCAAACTCAACTCTTACCCCATCTCCCCAATCGCTGATCACCTTGGTGTTGTACCTTAGCGGTCACCAACACAAGATGATCGATACAAAACTCCACCTCGATGATGTACCTTAGTGGTCCCCATCACGAGATGATCGATACAAAACTCCACCTCGATGATGTACCTTAGTGGTCCCCATCACGAGAGGATCGTTACAAAACTCCGTCCCCTATTCGCCCTATGAGGCACGAATCCTTTCCCCAAAACGAATTCAAACAAGCCCCTCGTTACAAAACCCGCTTAAATCGAGACCACGTCTCAACCCCCTCTTTACGACTCACAGAGTCCAAGCCACTCTAACCCTTTTCCTATAAAATACCCAAAATCCATTCGACAAGTTGAGTATCTCCTTTCCCAGTCATAAGAACCCCAGAAACCTAATTGCGACGCATATTTGGCGTACGTGACATAAATATGTCTATTAATAACCATACCGTTTGTAAAAACCCCGGAAGTCCTACTACGTCTTATTTTGAAACTATGTCAAGGTCTCTACCGCGCGTACCCCCGCATCACTCCTGTAAAAATATATAAATACGAGGTCCTGCGAAGCCTCGTCCTCTTTCTTCGCAGAACAATTGACGAAGTGTCATCCAAAGTATTCATCATTACTGCTAAATATTAAAAGTGTTCAATTCAGTGCTACGACAACCACCGTAAGTCATTATAATTACTATTATTAAGGAATATCACCCTCATTATATTTCTACACATAAATAACGCTTATCACTTTTCTATATTATAAATTTTATTCATTACCTTATGTTAATAACATTTATCTCATTCTAAAACTTATTGCTATTCATTTATTATTTTCTATTATCATCTTAATGCTTATTTTGTTCATATTTGTCTTATAACCGCTTATTACACATATTATTTTCTTGTGTTAACGCTATTGCATTTCATATATATTATCGACCTATTCTCATGTATTTCATGTTCACATGCTTATATTGTTAATAACTGCCATTTACATAAATGTTATCCGTTAATGCTAAGAATATCAAGCATTATCATTAACAAACGTTCCGATAAAACAAATAGACTTATTTGTTTTCAACTACGTCTCTAATTATTGTGTGTGCTCGAGTCATAAACCTTCCCAACGAAACCAAGCTGCCGCAACAGCTGATTCGCGAGAGCATTCCCAGTGTATATAAACACTGCTGCATGAGCCGTGCAATATACAAAAGAACTAAACGAGGTCTCTTTTACACTAATGCAACGGTAAATCCTATCTCGTAAACCAAAACAAATACGGAGTACTATAACGGGTGCTCTTTAAGTGTACATTTACCTTCCCAGGTCGATTAGAGTGACGGATTTAAGATTCGCGCCTCATCGCCTCCAGAAATACTTAGCGTGACGGATTTAAGATTCGCGCCTGAGTTCCCGCAAAACCCTCAGTGTGAAGGATTCAAGATTCGCGCCTGAGTCCCTCAAAACCCTCAGTGTGACGGATTCAAGATTCGCGCCTGAGTCCCTCAAAACCATCAGCGTGACGGATTCAATATTCGCGCCTGGCCTTCCCGCAAAACCCTCAGTGTGAAGGATTCAAGATTCGCGCCTGAGTCCCCTCAAACCTCTCAGTGTGAAGGATTTAAGATTCGCGCCTGAGTTCCCACAAAACCCTCAGAGTGAAGGATTTAAGATTCGCGCCTGAGTTTTCCCTCCTTCATGTCATTGTTCCCCCAAGACCTCACCCGGGACGTGACAATAATTTCAATTAAATTTGCTAAAATTTCGTTCATATAAATTAAAATTTGTAAAAAAATCCAAAAAAATCGAAGATAGTTTCAATTAAATTTGCTAAAATTTCGTTCATATAAATTAAAATTTGTATAAAAATCCAAAAAAATCGAACACAGTTTCAATTAAATTTGCTAAAATGTCGTCCATAAAAATTAAAATTTGTAAAAAAATCCAAAAAAATCGAAGATAGTTTCAATTAAATTTGCTAAAATTTCGTTCATACAAATAAAAAATTGTAAGAATATCCAAAAAAATCGAAGATAGTTTCAATTAAATTTGCTAAAATTTCGTTCATAAAAATAAAAATTTTTAAAAAAATCCAAAAAAATCGAAGATAGTTTCAATTAAATTTGCTAAAATTTCGTTCATATAAATTAAAATTTGTAAAAAAATCCAAAAAAATTGAAGATAGTTTCAATTAAATTTGCTAAAATTTCGTTCATAAAAACGAAAAATTGCAAAAAAATCCAAAAAAAAGCGAAGATAGTTTCAATTAAATTTGCTAAAATGTCGTCCATAAAAATTAAAATTTGTAAAAAAATCCAAAAAAATCAAAGATAGTTTCAATTAAATTTGCAATAATTTCGTTCATAAAAATTATAATTTGTAAAATAATCCAAAAAAATCGAAGATAATTTCATTTAAATTTGCTAAAATTTCGTTCATATAAATTAAAATTTGTAAAAAAATCCAAAAAAATCGAACATAGTTTCAATTAAATTTGCTAAAATGTCGTCCATAAAAATTAAAATTTGTAAAAAAATCCAAAAAAATTGAAGATAGTTTCAATTAAATTTGCTAAAATTTCGTTCATAAAAATAAAAATTTTTAAAAAAATCCAAAAAAATCGAAGATAGTTTCAATTAAATTTGCAATAATTTCGTTCATAAAAATTATAATTTGTAAAAAAATCCAAAAAAATCGAAGATAATTTCAATTAAATTTGCTAAAATGTCGTCCATTAAAATTAAAATTTGTAAAAAAATCTAAAAAAATCGAAGATAGTTTTACTTGAATTTGCTTAAATTTCATTCATAAAAATTAAAGTTTGTAAAAAAATCCAAAAAAATTGAAGATAGTTTCAATTAAATTTGCTAAAATTTCGTTCATAAAAACGAAAGATTGCAAAAAAATCAAAAAAAAAAGCGAAGATAGTTTCAATTAAATTTGCTAAAATGTCGTCCATAAAAATTAAAATTTGTAAAAAAATCCTAAAAAATCGAAGATAGTTTCAATTAAATTTGCTAAAATTTCGTTCATATAAATTAAAATTTGTAAAAAAATCCAAAAAAATCGAACATCGTTTCAATTAAATTTGCTAAAATGTCGTCCATAAAAATTAAAATTTGTAAAAAAATCCCAAAAAATTGAAGATAGTTTCAATTAAATTTGCTAAAATTTCGTTCATAAAAATAAAAATTTTTAAAAAAATCCAAAAAAATCGAAGATAGTTTCAATTAAATTTGCTAAAATTTCGTTCATATAAATTAAAATTTGTAAAAAAATCCAAAAAAATCGAAAATAGTTTCAATTAAATTTGCTAAAACGTCGTCCATAAAAATTAAAATTTGTAAAAAAATCCAAAAAAATCAAAGATAGTTTCAATTAAATTTGCTAAACTTTCATTCATAAAAGTTAAAATTTGTAATAAAATCCAAAAAAATCGAAGATAGTTTCAATTAAATTTGCTAAAATTTCGTTCATAAAAATAGAAATTTGTAAGAAAATCCAAAAAAAATCGAAGATAGCTTAAATTAAATTTGCTAAAATTTAGTTCATAAAAATTAAAATTTGTAAAAAAGTCCAAACAAATCGAAGATAGTTTCAATTAAATTTGCTAAAATTTCGTTCATAAAAACGAAAAATTACAAAAAAATCCAAAAAAAAAGCGAAGATAGTTTCAATTAAATTTGCTAAAATGTCGTCCATAAAAATTAAAATTTGTAAAAAAATCCAAAAAAATCGAAGATAGTTTCAATTAAATTAGCAATAATTTCGTTCATAAAAATTATAATTTGTAAAATAATCCAAAAAAATCGAAGATAATATCAATTAAATTTGCTAAAATTTCGTTCATATAAATTAAAATTTGTAAAAAAATCCAAAAAAATCGAAGATAGTTTCAATTAAATTTGCTAAAATTGCGTTCATATAAATTAAAATTTGTAAAAAAATCCAAAAAAATCGAAAATAGTTTCAATTAAATTTGCTAAAATGTCGTCCATAAAAATTAAAATTTGTAAAAAAATCCAAAAAAATCAAAGATAGTTTCAATTAAATTTGCTAAACTTTCATTCATAAAAGTTAAAATTTGTAATAAAATCCAAAAAAATCGAAGATAGTTTCAATTAAATTTGCTAAAATTTCGTTCATAAAAACGAAAAATTACAAAAAAATCCAAAAAAAAAGCGAAGATAGTTTCAATTAAATTTGCTAAAATGTCGTCCATAAAAATTAAAATTTGTAAAAAAATCTAAAAAAATCGAAGATAGTTTCTATTAAATTTGCTAAAATTCCGTTCATAAAAATAAAAATTTGTAACAAAATCCAAAAAAATCGAAGATAGTTTCAATTAAAATTGCTGAAATTTCGTTCATAAAAATTAAAATTTGTAAAAAAATAAAAAAAAATCGAAGATAGTTTCAATTAAATTTGCTAAAATTTCGTTCATAAAATCGAAAAATTGCAAAAAAATCCCCCAAAAAGCGAAGATAGTTTCAATTAAATTTGCTAAAATGTCGTCCATAAAAATTAAAATTTGTAAAAAAATCCAAAAAAATCGAAGATAGTTTCAATTAAATTTGCTAAAATGTCGTCCATAAAAATTAAAATTTGTAAAAAAATCTAAAAAAATCGAAGATAGTTTCTATTAAATTTGCTAAAATTCCGTTCATAAAAATAAAAATTTGTAACAAAATCCAAAAAAATCGAAGATAGTTTCAATTAAAATTGCTGAAATTTCGTTCATAAAAATAAAAATTTTTAAAAAAATCCAAAAAAATCGAAGATAGTTTCAATTAAATTTGCTAAAATTTCGTTCATATAAATTAAAATTTGTAAAAAAATCCAAAAAAATTGAAGATAGTTTCAATTAAATTTGCTAAAATTTCGTTCATAAAAACGAAAAATTGCAAAAAAATCCAAAAAAAAGCGAAGATAGTTTCAATTAAATTTGCTAAAATGTCGTCCATAAAAATTAAAATTTGTAAAAAAATCCAAAAAAATCAAAGATAGTTTCAATTAAATTTGCAATAATTTCGTTCATAAAAATTATAATTTGTAAAATAATCCAAAAAAATCGAAGATAATTTCATTTAAATTTGCTAAAATTTCGTTCATATAAATTAAAATTTGTAAAAAAATCCAAAAAAATCGAACATAGTTTCAATTAAATTTGCTAAAATGTCGTCCATAAAATTAAAATTTGTAAAAAAATTCAAAAAAATTGAAGATAGTTTCAATTAAATTTGCTAAAATTTCGTTCATAAAAATAAAAATTTTTAAAAAAATCCAAAAAAATCGAAGTAAGTTTCAATTAAATTTGCAATAATTTCGTTCATAAAAATTATAATTTGTAAAAAAATCCAAAAAAATCGAAGATAATTTCAATTAAATTTGCTAAAATGTCGTCCATTAAAATTAAAATTTGGAAAAAAATCTAAAAAAATCGAAGATAGTTTTACTTGAATTTGCTAAAATTTCGTTCATAAAATTAAAAATTTGTAAAAAAATCCAAAAAAATCGAAGATAGTTTCAATTAAATTTGCTAAAATTTCGTTCATAAAAATAAAAATTTTTAAAAAAATCCAAAAAAATCGAAGATAGTTTCAATTAAATTTGCTAAAATTTCGTTCTTATAAATTAAAATTTGTAAAAAAATCCAAAAAAATCGAACATTGTTTCAATTAAATTTGTTAAAATGTCGTCCATAAAAATTAAAATTTGTAAAAAAATCCAAAAAAATCGAAGATAGTTTCAATTAAATTTGCTAAAATTTCGTTCATAAAAATAAAAAATTGTAAAAAAATCTAAAATTATCGAAGATAGTTTCAATTAAATTTGCTAAAATGTCGTCCATAAAAATTAAAATTTGTAAAAAAATCTAAAAAAATCGAAGATAGTTTTACTTGAATTTGCTTAAATTTCATTCATAAAAATTACAGTTTGTAAAAAAATCCAAAAAAATTGAAGATAGTTTCAATTAAATTTGCTAAAATTTCGTTCATAAAAACGAAAAATTGCAAAAAAATACAAAAAAAAAAGCGAACATAGTTTCAATTAAATTTGATAAAATGTCGTCCATAAAAATTAAAATTTGTAAAAAAATCCAAAAAAATCGAAGATAGTTTAAATTAAATTTGCAATAATTTCGTTCATAAAAATTATAATTTGTAAAATAATCCAAAAAAATCGAAGATAATTTCAATTAAATTTGCTAAAATTTCGTTCATATAAATTAAAATTTGTAAAAAAATCCAAAAAAATCGAAGATAGTTTCAATTAAATTTGCTAAAATTTCGTTCATATAAATTAAAATTTGTAAAAAAATCCAAAAAAATCGAACACAGTTTCAATTAAATTTGCTAAAATGTCGTCCATAAAAATTAAAATTTGTAAAAAAATCCAAAAAAATCGAAGATAGTTTCAATTAAATTTGCTAAAATTTCGTTCATACAAATAAAAAATTGTAAGAATATCCAAAAAAATCGAAGATAGTTTCAATTAAATTTGCTAAAATTTCGTTCATAAAAATAAAAATTTTTAAAAAAATCCAAAAAAATCGAAGATAGTTTCAATTAAATTTGCTAAAATTTCGTTCATATAAATTAAAATTTGTAAAAAAATCCAAAAAAATTGAAGATAGTTTCAATTAAATTTGCTAAAATTTCGTTCATAAAAACGAAAAGTTGCAAAAAAATCCAAAAAAAAGCGAAGATAGTTTCAATTAAATTTGCTAAAATGTCGTCCATAAAAATTAAAATTTGTAAAAAAATCCAAAAAAATCAAAGATAGTTTCAATTAAATTTGCAATAATTTCGTTCATAAAAATTATAATTTGTAAAATAATCCAAAAAAATCGAAGATAATTTCATTTAAATTTGCTAAAATTTCGTTCATATAAATTAAAATTTGTAAAAAAATCCAAAAAAATCGAACATAGTTTCAATTAAATTTGCTAAAATGTCGTCCATAAAAATTAAAATTTGTAAAAAAATCCAAAAAAATTGAGGATAGTTTCAATTAAATTTGCTAAAATTTCGTTCATAAAAATAAAAATTTTTAAAAAAATCCAAAAAAATCGAAGATAGTTTCAATTAAATTTGCAATAATTTCGTTCATAAAAATTATAATTTGTAAAAAAATCCAAAAAAATCGAAGATAATTTCAATTAAATTTGCTAAAATGTCGTCCATTAAAATTAAAATTTGTAAAAAAATCTAAAAAAATCGAAGATAGTTTTACTTGTGTGACGTCCCACCATTTTTCGCGCGGTCCTATTCCAAAATCTATTCATGAATCCCAAAATCGTTCCACAAAACAAAATCTCAAACTCAACTCTTACCCCATCTCCCCAATCGCTGATCACCTTGGTGTTGTACCTTAGCGGTCACCAACACAAGATGATCGATACAAAACTCCACCTCGATGATGTACCTTAGTGGTCCCCATCACGAGATGATCTTTACAAAACTCCACCTCGATGATGTACCTTAGTGGTCCCCATCACGAGATGATCGTTACAAAACTCCGTCCCCTATTCGCCCTATGAGGCACGAATCCTTTCCCCAAAACGAATTCAAACAAGCCCCTCGTTACAAAACCCTCTTAAATCGAGACCACGTCTCAACCCCCTCTTTACGACTCACAGAGTCCAAGCCACTCTAACCCTTTTCCTATAAAATACCCAAAATCCATTCGACAAGTTGAGTATCTCCTTTCGCAGTCATAAGAACCCCAGAAACCTAATTGCGACGCATATTCGGCGTACGTGACAAAAATATGTCTATTAATAACCATACCGTTTGTAAAAACCCCGGAAGTCATACTACGTCTTATTTTGAAACTATGTCAAGGTCTCTACCGCGCGTACCCCCGCATCACTCCTGTAAAAATATATAAATACGAGGTCCTGCGAAGCCTCGTCCTCTTTCTCCGCAGAACAATTGACGAAGTGTCATCCAAAGTATTCATCATTACTGCTAAATATTAAAAGTGTTCAATTCAGTGCTACGACAACCATTGTAAGTCATTATAATTACTATTATTAAGGAATATCACCCTCATTATATTTCTACACATAAATAACGCTTATCACTTTTCTATATTATAAATTTTATTCATTACCTTATGTTAATAACATTTATCTCATTCTAAAGCTTGTTGCTATTCATTTATTATTTTCTATTATCATCTTAATGCTTATTTTGTTCATATTTGTCTTATAACCGCTTATTACACATATTATTGTGTTAACGCTATTGCATTTCATGTATTATTATCGACCTATTCTCATGTATTTCATGTTCACATGCTTATATTGTTAATAACTGCCATTTACATAAATGTTATCCGTTAATGCTAAGAATATCAAGCATTATCATTAACAAACGTTCCGATAAAACAAATAGACTTATTTGTTTTCAACTACGTCTCTAATTATTGTGTGTGCTCGAGTCATAAACCTTCCCAACGAAACCAAGCTGCCGCAACAGCTGATTCGCGAGAGCATTCCCAGTGTATATAAACACTGCTGCATGAGCCGTGCAATATACAAAAGAACTAAACGAGGTCTCTTTTACACTAATGCAACGGTAAATCCTATCTCGTAAACCAAAACAAATACGGAGTACTATAACGGGTGCTCTTTAAGTGTACATTTACCTTCCCAGGTCGATTAGAGTGAAGGATTTAAGATTCGCGCCTGATCGCCTCCAGAAACACTTAGCGTGACGGATTTAATATTCGCGCCTGAGTCCCTCAAAACCCTCAGCGTGCTGGATTCAAGATTCGCGCCTGAGTTCCTTCCAGACCCTCAGTGTGACGGATTCAAGATTCGCGCCTGAGTCCCTCAAAACCCTCAGTGTGACGGATTCAAGATTCTCGCCTGAGTCCCTCAAAACCCTCAGTGTGACGGATTCAAGATTCGCGCCTGAGTTCCCGCAAAACCCTCAGAGTGAAGGATTTAAGATTCGCGCCTGAGTTCCCGCAAAACCCTCAGTGTGAAGGATTCAAGATTCGCGCCTGAGTTCCCGCAAAACCCTCAGTGTGAAGGATTTAAGATTCGCGCCTGAGTTCCCTCAACCCCCTCAGAGTGAAGGATTTAAGATTCGCGCCTGAGTTTTCCCTCCTTCATGTCATTGTTCCCCCAAGACCTCACCCGGGACGTGACATATTTTTGGTGACAGCGGTGGGATCTACGTTTGCCGCTGATAGGAAATAGATTCTCTGACGCGGTACCCACAAGGTCCCAATATTTAAAATGTGTATTGAACACCCTAGTCGGTGCCAACCATCATACCGGAGCCGTAGATTACAAAGTTTGACGGCATATTTGAATGCGCTGACCTGCATTTCGGGAGGCGTAGCCACAACCACTGACGGCAGCGAGATTTGTCTAAAGTGCTCTAGCCTAGCGCCCGCAGATACTGTAGAAGTATATTGGACCCATTATTACTATACGTATAGAACCCCAGTCTATTGCCCTCGATGCAGAAACTCATTAATTCCAGAACGCCCAATAAGAAACTGCATCGAGTGCTTTGAAAGTTACCTGCTCTCGAATAAGAGCTACAGACGGTTTGATAATTATCAACAATGAGTATAGTAGAGCCTAATTTTAAATAACGGCTGCCGGACGCCGAAAAGGTCAAACCACTTAAGAAAATAGAATCGAACGAATTTAACATGTCCGCGTACGAGAAAACCGAGGACTCTTGCGTAATGGATCGAGACGCGGGCCCTCCCACTAAAACTGTAGAAGCTGCGGCCTACGAATTAATGGAACGGGTGCAATTATTACGGCAAAACCAAGCCGAAATAGAAAGCTTGCACGCGAAAATCGTTGTAAATAAAGAACCCAATACGCATTCGGGCGTAGACACCGGATCGTTCGACCCCACGTTTAAAGGTCTTTATGATAAAATAAAAAATATCGAAGCAATGATGGAGAAACTTCTTGCACCCCCGCTAGATACAAATAATTTTGCCACACCGGGCTCCTCCCGTTTCGATAGGAAACCAGTATTAAATTATAATAATGTTCCGGACCAGGATCCATCGCCCCAGATCAAATTAAAGGACGTTATAGAAACAGTCACAAATTTTAACGGTTACAACATATCCGTTTTGCAATTCGCGAGAGCCTGCAATAGGGCTAAGGCTCTGATTCCCTCGCAAGCCGAACCCCAGCTAGCAAGGTTGTTGACAAATAAGCTGCAAGATCATGCGTACTTGGCGGTTGAGGATCGGGTCTTTGACTCCGTAAATGATTTAATAAAACGACTGAGACGTATATTCTCCCCTGCGAAAACATCAGAACACTATCGTGGGGAACTCGCAAACGTTATCAAAGGATCCAACGAGCACATATTAGAATACATTTCACGCGTCAAATATCTCCGGTCCGCCATTCTAGAAGAAGATAGTGAATACTACCGCGGTTTCGCGCGAAATCACCCTCAGGATCTGGATCGCCTAGCCCTAGATTCATTTGTCGATGGTCTTCCACCTCACATAAGGACGAGACTACAACTACACCACTTTGAAACGCTCGACGAAGCGTTCAATCTAGCTGTCCTTGTGGACAAAGAAATTGACAGGGACCGTCTCCGATTCTCCGAACAAAAGGCTCCTAAATTAGTATGCCAACTTTGCAATAAGACAGGGCACGATGCAAGGTCCTGTTGGAACAATCAAAATTCAGCCTCCCAACTTCCCGAAGTACACCCTCTAAACCGCGCTGCGGAATACGGGTACCAGGCACCCACTTACGATTCAACCCAAGACATCAGGGCTACCATAAAAATCAGTACCGTTCAAATAAATTCAGTTAACGAAGCCCCGTCTGTAATAATGGACTCACCAGGCTTCGGGAAAATAGTCGAATTAATGATCAACACCGGTACTGAGGTAAACGTACTAAAACTTCAGGCCATAAAACGATTTCAGGACATAGATCCGACGCAGCGAGTGCTATTACAAAGCATCTCTCCGGACCCCGTCCCCACGCTTGGCACAGTCAGGATAACCCTTTTGGGCGACGACGTCACGTTTCATGTAGTCAAAAACGACTTCCCAATTAAACCACAAGGAATATTAGGTACGGAATTCTTTAGTAAACAAAATGTAACAATAAACTACTCCACGAAACAGTTGGACCTCAATGGGATTTCCATCCCATTCGTAAACAAAAATCCAGTCGTGTTACCGGCGAGGACAAAATCCTCCTTTTTCGTACATACAGCTAATCCGGACCTAAAGGACCAGCTGAAAATTATAAACTCCAACGAGATTGACACTCCAATTACCATGCCTGCCATTGAATTAGAAAATTTGGACAGAATAATTCCAGAACCCAAAATAGTACGACCAAAAGAGACTAAGACGTCTAAATGCGTCACTCCTATCCCAGCCCTAATAAAAACCAAGCCCCTCTTGGCCCTGGATCCATCGATCCACTATTTCGAGACACCCGCGCCGGTGTACTCATTCTTACCCCCTGCGCTATACGCCAAATCAACCCTTCCCCTAAAATCCCAAGAGTCTCTTGCGGCTACGTTGGAACCAAATATAATGGAAAAATCTGAAAAAATCCCACGAAAGGCAGGACAACCACTTCAGTCAACCTCCAAAGAATCCACGAATCCCGGGAAGAGCAATAAGGTCGCTGACGCTGCACCTCGTACACCAAAAAGAATTAAAAACTTCCTTGGTCTGACTGGATATTACAGAGGGTTTATCCCAGAATTTCCTAAAACTGCTTGCCCGTTAACCCAACTATTGAAAAAGGACACGCCATTTGACTGGGGACTGACCCAGCAAACAGCTTTCGACTACTTCAAACCGGTATTGCAGAAGGAAATCATCCTGCAATGCCCGAATTTTGAACTGAAATTTCACGTCACTATAGACGCCTTAACCCATACTTCCCCTGCAGTGGAGGCATATTCCAAACGACCACGCGAAGAATCTGACGATGACTTGGAAGACAAGTCCAAACATAAACCAAGCGA
Source organism: Andrena marginata (assembly GCA_963932335.1). Taxonomy (NCBI): domain Eukaryota; kingdom Metazoa; phylum Arthropoda; class Insecta; order Hymenoptera; family Andrenidae; genus Andrena; species Andrena marginata. The sequence goes on from CAWVQI010000361.1 coordinate 49,609, forward strand.
CCCCAAGAGGCCTCGGTTCTACTATTCACCAATCCATGTGGCACCGAGTGGAAACAACCGCGTCGACCCTGCAATTCCCACATCCAGCGCTCACCTAAGAAGGAAATGCAAAAGGATTCAAATGCACAGGAAGATGCGCCAGAAAACATCATCTGCAGAAATTCCACTACATTCTTCCCCAGAAAACATACGTGAACGACTACCTACAACAGAAGCAGACAACACGTATAAATTACCCATGCAGAGCTTATTCATAAAATATTTTGTGTGCGTGCTTCTCATCCTATTAACATTAATTAAGACCGCTGATGTATATATTAAAAGATTCAGCTATCACTTCGGAACTCTTAGAGCCATCCTCACCGACCAAACGGCAATTACTCGCAACTTCACGAAAGCAGTACCACGGGAATGTAAAATGCAACAATTCCGAATCAAAGACTTTCGCCCACCGTCTAACGGCCCTTTAGAGAGATTGCAAAACGTTGTGACCGAATGCTTAAAATTGTTAATCGGTAGATACAGTGACTGGGACGAATGGAGTAACTTGGCCGCGTTCTCATATAATACCAGTGTCCATAAGGGTACTGGATACACTCGGTATAAATCATTTTTAGCAAAATTAGCAATACCCAAGAACATTGGGAACGAAACATATGGTTGCCTTTCAAAACTGAGTAGGAGCCTACGGTACAAAAAACAGTATGATTGCCCTACCCGTGTGCGCGAGAGTCCCGGTTGACTCCAAGTCAATAAAAACAGAATACTTCAATTAATTTTCCGCTTAGATCGTTGCTACTGCAACATTTTCGCAACCACCATTTACGCAGCAATGCCGTCCAGAAGGAAGGAAGGAAAATCATATCCCTTCTACCTAAAGTCATCTCATCAATCATCACCACAGGAAGGCGCCTCCGGAGACAATCATCACCAAAGATGACTGCCCCGCTCCAACATCGGTCAACTGAGAGCAGTTCCAGGATGCTACTGCCCTTTCGCCCCGTGTAGACCTCTCTTACGAGTTAGAATAATTCCACCCGCGCCTTATTATTAAGAAATGCTACGCATTTCTTCATATAAGGGGGGAGGTGTGACGTCCCACCATTTTTCGCGCGGTCCTATTCCAAAATCTATTCATGAATCCCAAAATCGTTCCACAAAACAAAATCTCAAACTCAACTCTTACCCCATCTCCCCAATCGCTGATCACCTTGGTGTTGTACCTTAGCGGTCACCAACACAAGATGATCGATACAAAACTCCACCTCGATGATGTACCTTAGTGGTCCCCATCACGAGATGATCTTTACAAAACTCCACCTCGATGATGTACCTTAGTGGTCCCCATCACGAGATGATCGTTACAAAACTCCGTCCCCTATTCGCCCTATGAGGCACGAATCCTTTCCCCAAAACGAATTCAAACAAGCCCCTCGTTACAAAACCCTCTTAAATCGAGACCACGTCTCAACCCCCTCTTTACGACTCACAGAGTCCAAGCCACTCTAACCCTTTTCCTATAAAATACCCAAAATCCATTCGACAAGTTGAGTATCTCCTTTCGCAGTCATAAGAACCCCAGAAACCTAATTGCGACGCATATTCGGCGTACGTGACAAAAATATGTCTATTAATAACCATACCGTTTGTAAAAACCCCGGAAGTCATACTACGTCTTATTTTGAAACTATGTCAAGGTCTCTACCGCGCGTACCCCCGCATCACTCCTGTAAAAATATATAAATACGAGGTCCTGCGAAGACTCGTCCTCTTTCTCCGCAGAACAATTGACGAAGTGTCATCCAAAGTATTCATCATTACTGCTAAATATTAAAAGTGTTCAATTCAGTGCTACGACAACCATTGTAAGTCATTATAATTACTATTATTAAGGAATATCACCCTCATTATATTTCTACACATAAATAACGCTTATCACTTTTCTATATTATAAATTTTATTCATTACCTTATGTTAATAACATTTATCTCATTCTAAAGCTTGTTGCTATTCATTTATTATTTTCTATTATCATCTTAATGCTTATTTTGTTCATATTTGTCTTATAACCGCTTATTACACATATTATTGTGTTAACGCTATTGCATTTCATGTATTATTATCGACCTATTCTCATGTATTTCATGTTCACATGCTTATATTGTTAATAACTGCCATTTACATAAATGTTATCCGTTAATGCTAAGAATATCAAGCATTATCATTAACAAACGTTCCGATAAAACAAATAGACTTATTTGTTTTCAACTACGTCTCTAATTATTGTGTGTGCTCGAGTCATAAACCTTCCCAACGAAACCAAGCTGCCGCAACAGCTGATTCGCGAGAGCATTCCCAGTGTATATAAACACTGCTGCATGAGCCGTGCAATATACAAAAGAACTAAACGAGGTCTCTTTTACACTAATGCAACGGTAAATCCTATCTCGTAAACCAAAACAAATACGGAGTACTATAACGGGTGCTCTTTAAGTGTACATTTACCTTCCCAGGTCGATTAGAGTGAAGGATTTAAGATTCGCGCCTGATCGCCTCCAGAAACACTTAGCGTGACGGATTTAATATTCGCGCCTGAGTCCCTCAAAACCCTCAGCGTGCTGGATTCAAGATTCGCGCCTGAGTTCCTTCCAGACCCTCAGTGTGACGGATTCAAGATTCGCGCCTGAGTCCCTCAAAACCCTCAGTGTGACGGATTCAAGATTCTCGCCTGAGTCCCTCAAAACCCTCAGTGTGACGGATTCAAGATTCGCGCCTGAGTTCCCGCAAAACCCTCAGAGTGAAGGATTTAAGATTCGCGCCTGAGTTCCCGCAAAACCCTCAGTGTGAAGGATTCAAGATTCGCGCCTGAGTTCCCGCAAAACCCTCAGTGTGAAGGATTTAAGATTCGCGCCTGAGTTCCCTCAACCCCCTCAGAGTGAAGGATTTAAGATTCGCGCCTGAGTTTTCCCTCCTTCATGTCATTGTTCCCCCAAGACCTCACCCGGGACGTGACACTTGAATTTGCTTACATTTCATTCATAAAAATTAAAGTTTGTAAAAAAATCCAAAAAAATTGAAGATAGTTTCAATTAAATTTGCTAAAATTTCGTTCATAAAAACGAAAAATTGCAAAAAAATCAAAAAAAAAAGCGAAGATAGTTTCAATTAAATTTGCTAAAATGCCGTCCATAAAAATTAAAATTTGTAAAAAAATCCTAAAAAATCGAAGATAGTTTCAATTAAATTTGCTAAAATTTCGTTCATATAAATTAAAATTTGTAAAAAAATCCAAAAAAATCGAACATAGTTTCAATTAAATTTGCTAAAATGTCGTCCATAAAAATTAAAATTTGTAAAAAAATCCCAAAAAATTGAAGATAGTTTCAATTAAATTTGCTAAAATTTCGTTCATAAAAATAAAAATTTTTAAAAAAATCCAAAAAAATCGAAGATAGTTTCAATTAAATTTGCTAAAATTTCGTTCATATAAATTAAAATTTGTAAAAAAATCCAAAAAAATCGAAAATAGTTTCAATTAAATTTGCTAAAATGTCGTCCATAAAAATTAAAATTTGTAAAAAAATCCCAAAAAATTGAAGATAGTTTCAATTAAATTTGCTAAAATTTCGTTCATAAAAATAAAAATTTTTAAAAAAATCCAAAAAAATCGAAGATAGTTTCAATTAAATTTGCTAAAATTTCGTTCATATAAATTAAAATTTGTAAAAAAATCCAAAAAAATCGAAAATAGTTTCAATTAAATTTGCTAAAATGTCGTCCATAAAAATTAAAATTTGCAAAAAAATCCAAAAAAATCAAAGATAGTTTCAATTAAATTTGCTAAAATTTCGTTCATAAAAACGAAAAATTACAAAAAAATCCAAAAAAAAAGCGAAGATAGTTTCAATTAAATTTGCTAAAATGTCGTCCATAAAAATTAAAATTTGTAAAAAAATCCAAAAAAATCGAAGATAGTTTCAATTAAATTAGCAATAATTTCGTTCATAAAAATTATAATTTGTAAAATAATCCAAAAAAATCGAAGATAATATCAATTAAATTTGCTAAAATTTCGTTCATATAAATTAAAATTTGTAAAAAAATCCAAAAAAATCGAAGATAGTTTCAATTAAATTTGCTAAAATTTCGTTCATATAAATTAAAATTTGTAAAAAAATCCAAAAAAATCGAACATAGTTTCAATTAAATTTGCTAAAATGTCGTCCATAAAAATTAAAATTTGTATTAAAATCCAAAAAAATCGAAGATAGTTTCAATTAAATTTGCTAAAATTTCGTTCATACAAATAAAAATTTGTAAGAATATCTAAAAAAATCGAAGATAGCTTAAATTAAATTTGCTAAAATTTAGTTCATAAAAATTAAAATTTGTAAAAAAATAAAAAAAAATCGAAGATAGTTTCAATTAAATTTGCTAAAATTTCATTCATAAAAATTAAAATTTGTAAAAAAATAAATAAAAATCCAACATAGTTTCAATTAAATTTGTTAAAATGTCGTCCATAAAAATTAAAATTTGTAAAAAAATCAAAAAAAATCGAAGATAGTTTCAATTAAATTTGCTAAAATTTCGTTCATAAAAATAAAAAATTGTAAAAAAATCCAAAATTATCGAAGATAGTTTCAATTAAATTTGCTAAAATGTCGTCCATAAAAATTAAAATTTGTAAAAAAATCTAAAAAAATCGAAGATAGTTTCTATTAAATTTGCTAAAATTCCGTTCATAAAAATAAAAATTTGTAACAAAATCCAAAAAAATCGAAGATAGTTTCAATTAAAATTGCTGAAATTTCGTTCATAAAAATTAAAATTTGTAAAAAAATAAAAAAAAAACGAAGATAGTTTCAACTAAATTTGCTAAAATTTCGTTCATAAAATCGAAAAATTGCAAAAAAATCCCCCAAAAAGCGAAGATAGTTTCAATTAAATTTGCTAAAATGTCGTCCATAAAAATTAAAATTTGTAAAAAAATCCAAAAAAATCGAAGATAGTTTCAATTAAATTTGCTAAAATGTCGTCCATAAAAATTAAAATTTGTAAAAAAATCTAAAAAAATCGAAGATAGTTTCTATTAAATTTGCTAAAATTCCGTTCATAAAAATAAAAATTTGTAACAAAATCCAAAAAAATCGAACATAGTTTCAATTAAAATTGCTGAAATTTCGTTCATAAAAATAAAAATTTTTAAAAAAATCCAAAAAAATCGAAGATAGTTTCAATTAAATTTGCTAAAATTTCGTTCATATAAATTAAAATTTGTAAAAAAATCAAAAAAAATTGAAGATAGTTTCAATTAAATTTGCTAAAATTTCGTTCATAAAAACGAAAAATTGCAAAAAAATCCAAAAAAAAGCGAAGATAGTTTCAATTAAATTTGCTAAAATGTCGTCCATAAAAATTAAAATTTGTAAAAAAATCCAAAAAAATCAAAGATAGTTTCAATTAAATTTGCAATAATTTCGTTCATAAAAATTATAATTTGTAAAATAATCCAAAAAAAATCGAAGATAATTTCATTTAAATTTGCTAAAATTTCGTTCATATAAATTAAAATTTGTAAAAAAATCCAAAAAAATCGAACATAGTTTCAATTAAATTTGCTAAAATGTCGTCCATAAAAATTAAAATTTGTAAAAAAATCCAAAAAAATTGAAGATAGTTTCAATTAAATTGGCTAAAATTTCGTTCATAAAAATAAAAATTTTTAAAAAAATCCAAAAAAATCGAAGTAAGTTTCAATTAAATTTGCAATAATTTCGTTCATAAAAATTATAATTTGTAAAAAAATCCAAAAAAATCGAAGATAATTTCAATTAAATTTGCTAAAATGTCGTCCATTAAAATTAAAATTTGGAAAAAAATCTAAAAAAATCGAAGATAGTTTTACTTGAATTTGCTAAAATTTCGTTCATAAAATTAAAAATTTGTAAAAAAATCCAAAAAAATCGAAGATAGTTTCAATTAAATTTGCTAAAATTTCGTTCATAAAAATAAAAATTTTTAAAAAAATCCAAAAAAATCGAAGATAGTTTCAATTAAATTTGCTAAAATTTCGTTCTTATAAATTAAAATTTGTAAAAAAATCCAAAAAAATCGAACATTGTTTCAATTAAATTTGTTAAAATGTCGTCCATAAAAATTAAAATTTGTAAAAAAATCCAAAAAAATCGAAGATAGTTTCAATTAAATTTGCTAAAATTTCGTTCATAAAAATAAAAAATTGTAAAAAAATCTAAAATTATCGAAGATAGTTTCAATTAAATTTGCTAAAATGTCGTCCATAAAAATTAAAATTTGTAAAAAAATCTAAAAAAATCGAAGATAGTTTTACTTGAATTTGCTTAAATTTCATTCATAAAAATTACAGTTTGTAAAAAAATCCAAAAAAATTGAAGATAGTTTCAATTAAATTTGCTAAAATTTCGTTCATAAAAACGAAAAATTGCAAAAAAATACAAAAAAAAAGCGAAGATAGTTTCAATTAAATTTGATAAAATGTCGTCCATAAAAATTAAAATTTGTAAAAAAATCCAAAAAAATCGAAGATAGTTTAAATTAAATTTGCAATAATTTCGTTCATAAAAATTATAATTTGTAAAATAATCCAAAAAAATCGAAGATAATTTCAATTAAATTTGCTAAAATTTCGTTCATATAAATTAAAATTTGTAAAAAAATCCAAAAAAATCGAAGATAGTTTCAATTAAATTTGCTAAAATTTCGTTCATATAAATTAAAATTTGTAAAAAAATCCAAAAAAATCGAACACAGTTTCAATTAAATTTGCTAAAATGTCGTCCATAAAAATTAAAATTTGTAAAAAATCCAAAAAAATCGAAGATAGTTTCAATTAAATTTGCTAAAATTTCGTTCATATAAATTAAAATTTGTAAAAAAATCCAAAAAAATCGAACATAGTTTCAATTAAATTTGCTAAAATGTCGTCCATAAAAATTAAAATTTGTAAAAAAATCCAAAAAAATTGAGGATAGTTTCAATTAAATTTGCTAAAATTTCGTTCATAAAAATAAAAATTTTTAAAAAAATCGAAGATAGTTTCAATTAAATTTGCAATAATTTCGTTCATAAAAATTATAATTTGTAAAAAAATAAAAAAAAATCGAAGATAATTTCAATTAAATTTGCTAAAATTTCGTTCATATAAATTAAAATTTGTAAAAAAATCCAAAAAAATCGAACATAGTTTCAATTAAATTTGCTAAAATGTCGTCCATAAAAATTAAAATTTGTAAAAAAATAAAAAAAAATTGAAGATAGTTTCAATTAAATTTGCTCAAATTTCGTTCATAAAAATAAAAAATTGTAAAAAAATCCAAAAAAATCGAAGATAGTTTCAATTATATTTGCTAAAATGTCGTCCATAAAAATTAAAATTTGTAACAAAATCCAAAAAAATCGAAGATAGTTTCAATTAAATTTGCTAAAATTTCGTTCATATAAATTAAAATTTGTAAAAAAATCCAAAAAAATCGAACATAGTTTCAATTAAATTTGCTAAAATGTCGTCCATAAAAATTAAAATTTGTAAAAAAATCCCAAAAATTGAAGATAGTTTCAATTAAATTTGCTAAAATTTCGTTCATAAAAATAAAAATTTTTAAAAAAATCCAAAAAATCGAAGATAGTTTCAATTAAATTTGCTAAAATTTCGTTCATATAAATTAAAATTTGTAAAAAAATCCAAAAAAATCGAAAATAGTTTCAATTAAATTTGCTAAAATGTCGTCCATAAAAATTAAAATTTGTAAAAAAATCCAAAAAAATCAAAGATAGTTTCAATTAAATTTGCTAAACTTTCATTCATAACAGTTAAAATTTGTAATAAAATCCAAAAAAATCGAAGATAGTTTCAATTAAATTTGCTAAAATTTCGTTCATAAAAATAGAAATTTGTAAGAAAATCCAAAAAAAATCGAAGATAGCTTAAATTAAATTTGCTAAAATTTAGTTCATAAAAATTAAAATTTGTAAAAAAGTCCAAACAAATCGAAGATAGTTTCAATTAAATTTGCTAAAATTTCGTTCATAAAAACGAAAAATTACAAAAAAATCCAAAAAAAAAGCGAAGATAGTTTCAATTAAATTTGCTAAAATGTCGTCCATAAAAATTAAAATTTGTAAAAAAATCCAAAAAAATCGAAGATAGTTTCAATTAAATTAGCAATAATTTCGTTCATAAAAATTATAATTTGTAAAATAATCCAAAAAAATCGAAGATAATATCAATTAAATTTGCTAAAATTTCGTTCATATAAATTAAAATTTGTAAAAAAATCCAAAAAAATCGAAGATAGTTTCAATTAAATTTGCTAAAATTTCGTTCATATAAATTAAAATTTGTAAAAAAATCCAAAAAAATCGAACATAGTTTCAATTAAATTTGCTAAAATGTCGTCCATAAAAATTAAAATTTGTATTAAAATCCAAAAAAATCGAAGATAGTTTCAATTAAATTTGCTAAAATTTCGTTCATACAAATAAAATTTGTAAGAATATCTAAAAAAATCGAAGATAGCTTAAATTAAATTTGCTAAAATTTAGTTCATAAAAATTAAAATTTGTAAAAAATAAAAAAAAATCGAAGATAGTTTCAATTAATTTGCTAAAATTTCATTCATAAAAATTAAAATTTGTAAAAAAATAAATAAAAATCCAACATAGTTTCAATTAAATTTGTTAAAATGTCGTCCATAAAAATTAAAATTTGTAAAAAATCAAAAAAAATCGAAGATAGTTTCAATTAAATTTGCTAAAATTTCGTTCATAAAAATAAAAAATTGTAAAAAAATCCAAAATTATCGAAGATAGTTTCAATTAAATTTGCTAAAATGTCGTCCATAAAAATTAAAATTTGTAAAAAAATCTAAAAAAATCGAAGATAGTTTCTATTAAATTTGCTAAAATTCCGTTCATAAAAATAAAAATTTGTAACAAAATCCAAAAAAATCGAAGATAGTTTCAATTAAAATTGCTGAAATTTCGTTCATAAAAATTAAAATTTGTAAAAAAATAAAAAAAAATCGAAGATAGTTTCAATTAAATTTGCTAAAATTTCGTTCATAAAATCGAAAAATTGCAAAAAAATCCCCCAAAAAGGGAAATAGTTTCAATTAAATTTGCTAAAATGTCGTCCATAAAAATTAAAATTTGTAAAAAAATCCAAAAAAATCGAAGATAGTTTCAATTAAATTTGCAATAATTTCGTTCATAAAAATTATAATTTGTAAAAAAATCCAAAAAAATCGAAGATAATTTCTATTAAATTTGCTAAAATTTCGTTCATATAAATTAAAATTTGTAAAAAAATCCAAAAAAATCGAACATAGTTTCAATTAAATTTGCTAAAATGTCGTCCATGAAAATTAAAATTTGTAAAAAAATCCAAAAAAATCGAAGATAGTTTCAATTAAATTTGTTAAAATTTCGTTCATACAAATAAAAGTTTGTAAGAAAATCCAAAAAAATCGAAGATAGCTTAAATTAAATTTGCTAAAATTTAGTTCATAAAAATTAAAATTTGTAAAAAAATCCAAAAAAATCGAAGATAGTTTCAATTAAATTTGCTAAAATTTCATTCATAAAAACGAAAAATTGCAAAAAAATCCAAAAAAAAGCGAAGATAGTTTCAATTAAATTTGCTAAAATGTCGTCCATAAAAATTAAAATTTTCAAGAAAATCCAAAAAAATCGAAGATAGTTTCAATTAAATTTGCAATAATTTCGTTCATAAAAATTATAATTTGTAAAATAATCCAAAAAAATCGAAGATAATTTCAATTAAATTTGCTAAAATTTCGTTCATAAAAATTAAAATTTTCAAGAAAATCCAAAAAAATCGAAGATAGTTTCAATTAAATTTGCAATAATTTCGTTCATAAAAATTATAATTTGTAAAAAAATCCAAAACAATCAAAGATAGTTTCAATAAAATTTGCTAAAGTTCCGTTCATAAAAATAAAAATTTGTAAAATAATCCAAAAAATCGAAGATAGTTTCAATTAAATTTGCTAAAATTTCGTTCATATAAATTAAAATTTGTAAAAAAATCCAAAAAAATCGAAGATAGTTTCAATTAAATTTGCTAAAATTTCGTTCATAAAAATTAAAATTTGTAAAATAATCCAAAAAAATCGAAGATAATTACAATTAAATTTGCTCAAATTTCGTTCATATAAATTAAAGTTTGTAAAAAAATCCAAAAAAATTGAAAATAGTTTCAATTAAATTTGCTAAAATTTCGTTCATAAAAACGAAAAATTGCAAAAAAAATCCAAAAAAAAGCGAAGATAGTTTCAATTAAATTTGCTAAAATGTCGTGCATAAAAATTAAAATTTTCAAAAAAATCCAAAAAAATCGAAGATAGTTTCAATTAAATTTGCAATAATTTCGTTCATAAAAATTATAATTTGTAAAATAATCCAAAAAAATCGAAGATAATTTCAATTAAATTTGCTAAAATTTCGTTCATATAAATTAAAATTTGTAAAAAAATCCAAAAAAATCGAAGATAGTTTCAATTAAATTTGCTAAAATGTCGTCCATAAAAATTAAAATTTGTAAAAAAATCCAAAGAAATCGAAGATAGTTTCAATTAAATTTGCTAAAATGTCGTCCATAAAAATTAAAATTTGTAAAGAAATCCAAAAAAATCGAAGGTAGTTTCAATTAAATTTGCAATAATTTCGTTCATAAAAATTATAATTTGTAAAAAAATCCAAAAAAATCGAAGATAATTTCAATTAAATTTGCTAAAATGTCGTCCATTAAAATTAAAATTTTTAAAAAAATCTAAAAAAATCGAAGATAGTTTTACTTGAATTTGCTTAAATTTCATTCATAAAAATTAAAGTTTGTAAAAAAATCCAAAAAAATTGAAGATAGTTTTAATTAAATTTGCTAAAATTTCGTTCATAAAAACGAAAAATTGCAAAAAAATCCAAAAAAAAAAGCGAAGATAGTTTCAATTAAATTTGCTAAAATGTCGTCCATAAAAATTAAAATTTGTAAAAAAATCCAAAAAAATCGAAGATAGTTTCAATTAAATTTGCTAAAATTTCGTTCATAAAAACGAAAAATTGCAAAAAAATCCAAAAAAAGCGAAGATAGTTTCAATTAAATTTGCTAAAATGTCGTCCATAAAAATTAAAATTTGTAAAAAAATCCAAAAAAATCGAAGATAGTTTCAATTAAATTTGCAATAATTTCGTTCATAAAAATTATAATTTGTAAAATAATCCAAAAAAATCGAAGATAATTTCAATTAAATTTGCTAAAATTTCGTTCATATAAATTAAAATTTGTAAAAAAATCCAAAAAAATCGAAGATAGTTTCAATTAAATTTGCTAAAATTTCGTTCATACAAATAAAAATTTGTAAGAATATCCAAAAAAAATCGAAGATAGCTTAAATTAAATTTGCTAAAATTTAGTTCATAAAAATTAAAATTTGTAAATAATCAAAAAAAATCGAAGATAATTTCAATTAAATTTGCTAAAATTTCATTCATAAAAATATAAAATTTGTAAAAAAATCCAAAACAATCAAAGATAGTTTAAATAAAATTTGCTAAAATTTCGTTCATAAAAATAAAAATTTGTAAAAAAATCCAAAAAAATCGAAGATAGTTTCAATTAAATTTGCTAAAATTTCGTTCATAAAAATAAAAATTTTTAAATAAATCCAAAAAAATCGAAGATAGTTTCAATTAAATTTGCTAAAATTTCGTTCATATAAATTAAAATTTGTAAAAAAATCCAAAAAAATCGAACATAGTTTCAATTAAATTTGCTAAAATATCGTCCATAAAAATTAAAATTTGTAAAAAAATCCAAAAAAATCGAAGATAGTTTCAATTAAATTTGCTAAAATTTCGTTCATATAAATTAAAATTTGTAAAAAAATAAATAAAAATCCAACATAGTTTCAATTAAATTTGTTAAAATGTCGTCCATAAAAATTATAATTTGTAAAAAAATCCAAAAAAATCGAAGATAGTTTCAATTAAATTTGCTAAAATTTCGTTCATAAAAATAAAAAATTGTAAAAAAATCCAAAATTATCGAAGATAGTTTCAATTAAATTTGCTAAAATGTCGTCCATAAAAATTAAAATTTGTAAAAAAATCCAAAAAAATCGAAGATAGTTTCAATTAAGTTTGCAATAATTTCGTTCATAAAAATTATAATTTGTAAAAAAATCCAAAAAAATCGAAGATAATTTCAATTAAATTTGCTAACATTTCGTTCATATAAATTAAAATTTGTAAAAAAATCCAAAAAAATCGAACATAGTTTCAATTAAATTTGCTAAAATGTCGTCGATAAAAATTAAAATTTGTAAAAAAATAAAAAAAAATTGAAGATAGTTTCAATTAAATTTGCTCAAATTTCGTTCATAAAAATAAAAAATTGTAAAAAAATCCAAAAAAATCGAAGATAGTTTCCATTAAATTTGCTAAAATGTCGTCCATAAAAATTAAAATTTTGTAACAAAATCCAAAAAAATCGAAGATAGTTTCAATTAAATTTGCTAAAATTTCGTTCATATAAATTAAAATTTGTAAAAAAATCCAAAAAAATCGAACATAGTTTCAATTAAATTTGCTAAAATATCGTCCATAAAAATTAAAATTTGTAAAAAAATCCAAAAAAATCGAAGATAGTTTCAATTAAATTTGCTAAAGTTTCGTTCATAAAAATTAAAATTTGTAAAAAAATCCAAAGAAATCGAAGATAGTTTCAATTAAATTTGCTAAAATTTCGTTCATATAAATTAAAATTTGTAAAAAAATAAAAAAAAATCGGACATAGTTTCAATTAAATTTGTTAAAATGTCGTCCATAAAAATTAAAATTTGTAAAAAAATCCAAAGAAATCGAAGATAGTTTCAATTAAATTTGCTAAAATGTCGTCCATTAAAATTAAAATTTGTAAAAAAATCTAAAAAAATCGAAGATAGTTTTACTTGAATTTGCTTAAATTTCATTCATAAAAATTAAAGTTTGTAAAAAAATCCAAAAAAATTGAAGATAGTTTCAATTACATTTGCTAAAATTTCGTTCATAAAAACGATAAATTGCAAAAAAATCCAAAAAAAAGCGAAGATAGTTTCAATTAAATTTGCTAAAATGTCGTCCATAAAAATTAAAATTTGTAAAAAAATCCAAAAAAATCGAAGATAGTTTCAATTAAAATTGCTAAAATTTCGTTCATATAAATTAAAATTTGTAAAAAAATAAAAAAAAATCGGACATAGTTTCAATTAAATTTGATAAAATGTCGTCCATAAAAATTAAAATTTGTAAAATAATCCAAAAAAATCGAAGATAATTTCAATTAAATTTGCTCAAATTTCGTTCATATAAATTAAAGTTTGTAAAAAAATCCAAAAAAATTGATGATAGTTTCAATTAAATTTGCTAAAATTTCGTTCATAAAAACGAAAAATTGCAAAAAAATCCAAAAAAAAGCGAAGATAGTTTCAATTAAATTTGCTAAAATGTCGTCCATAAAAATTAAAATTTTCAAAAAAATCCAAAAAAATCGAAGATAGTTTCAATTAAATTTGCAATAATTTCGTTCATAAAAATTATAATTTGTAAAATAATCCAAAAAAATCGAAGATAATTTCAATTAAATTTGCTAAAATGTCGTCCATAAAAATTAAAATTTGTAAAAAAATCCAAAAAAATCGAAGATAGTTTCAATTAAATTTGCTAAAATGTCGTCCATAAAAATTAAAATTTGTAAAAAAATCCAAAAAAATCGAAGGTAGTTTCAATTAAATTTGCAATAATTTCGTTCATAAAAATTATAATTTGTAAAAAAATCCAAAAAAATCGAAGATAATTTCAATTAAATTTGCTAAAATGTCGTCCATTAAAATTAAAATTTGTAAAAAAATCTAAAAAAATCGAAGATAGTTTTACTTGAATTTGCTTAAATTTCATTCATAAAAATTAAAGTTTGTAAAAAAATCCAAAAAAATTGAAGATAGTTTCAATTAAATTTGCTAAAATTTCGTTCATAAAAACGAAAAATTGCAAAAAAATCCAAAAAAAAAGCGAAGATAGTTTCAATTAAATTTGCTAAAATGTCGTCCATAAAAATTAAAATTTTCAAAAAAATCCAAAAAAATCGAAGATAGTTTCAATTAAATTTGCAATAATTTCGTTCATAAAAATTATAATTTGTAAAATAATCCAAAAAAATCGAAGATAATTTCAATTAAATTTGCTAAAATTTCGTTCATATAAATTAAAATTTGTAAAAAAATCCAAAAAAATCGAAGATAGTTTCAATTCAATTTGCTAAAATGTCGTCCATAAAAATTAAAATTTGTAAAAAAATCCAAAAAAATCGAAGATAGTTTCAATTAAATTTGCTAAAATGTCGTCCATAAAAATTAAAATTTGTAAAAAAATCCAAAAAAATCGAAGGTAGTTTCAATTAAATTTGCAATAATTTCGTTCATAAAAATTATAATTTGTAAAAAAATCCAAAAAAATCGAAGATAATTTCAATTAAATTTGCTAAAATGTCGTCCATTAAAATTAAAATTTTTAAAAAAATCTAAAAAAATCGAAGATAGATTTACTTGAATTTGCTTAAATTTCATTCATAAAAATTAAAGTTTGTAAAAAAATTCAAAAAAATTGAAGATAGTTTCAATTAAATTTGCTAAAATTTCGTTCATAAAAACGAAAAATTGCAAAAAAATCCAAAAAAAGCGAAGATAGTTTCAATTAAATTTGCTAAAATGTCATCCATAAAAATTAAAATTTGTAAAAAAATCCAAAAAAATCGAATATAGTTTCAATTAAATTTGCAATAATTTCGTTCATAAAAATTATAATTTGTAAAATAATCCAAAAAAATCGAAGATAATTTCAATTAAATTTGCTAAAATTTCGTTCATATAAATTAAAATTTGTAAAAAAATCCAAAAAAATCGAAGATAGTTTCAATTAAATTTGCTAAAATGTCGTCCATAAAAATTAAAATTTGTAAAAAAATCGAAGATAGTTTCAATTAAATTTGCTAAAATTTCGTTCATGTAAATTAAAATTTGTAAAAAAATCCAAAAAAATCGAACATAGTTTCAATTAAATTTGCTAAAATGTCGTCCATAAAAATTAAAATTTGTAAAAAAATCCAAAAAAATCGAAGATAGTTTCAATTAAATTTGCTAAAATTTCGTTCATACAAATAAAAGTTTGTAAGAAAATCCAAAAAAATCGAAGATAGCTTAAATTAAATTTGCTAAAATTTAGTTCATTAAAATTAAAATTTGTAAAAAAATCCAAAAAAATCGAAGATAGTTTCAATTAAATTTGCTAAAATTTCATTCATAAAAATATAAAATTTGTAAAAAAATCCAAAACAATCAAAGATAGTTTCAATAAAATTTGCTAAAGTTTCGTTCATAAAAATAAAAATTTGTAAAATAATCCAAAAAAATCGAAGATAGTTTCATTTAAATTTGCTAAAATTTCGTTCATATAAATTAAAATTTGTAAAAAAATAAAAAAAAATCGGACATAGTTTCAATTAAATTGGTTAAAATGTCGTCCATAAAAATTAAAATTTGTAAAAAAATCCAAAAAAATCGAAGATAGTTTCAATTAAATTTGCTAAAATTCCGTTCATAAAAACGAAAAATTGCAAAAAAATCCAAAAAAAGCGAAGATAGTTTCAATTAAATTTGCTAAAATGTCGTCCATAAAAATTAAAATTTGTAAAAAAATCCAAAAAATCGAAGATAGTTTCAATTAAATTTGCAATAATTTCGTTCATAAAAATTATAATTTGTAAAAAAATCCAAAAAAATCGAAGATAATTTCAATTAAATTTGCTAACATTTCGTTCATATAAATTAAAATTTGTAAAAAAATCCAAAAAAATCGAACATAGTTTCAATTAAATTTGCTAAAATGTCGTCGATAAAAATTAAAATTTGTAAAAAAATAAAAAAAAATTGAAGATAGTTTCAATTAAATTTGCTCAAATTTCGTTCATAAAAATAAAAAATTGTAAAAAAAATCCAAAAAAATCGAAGATAGTTTCCATTAAATTTGCTAAAATGTCGTCCATAAAAATTAAAATTTGTAACAAAATCCAAAAAAATCGAAGATAGTTTCAATTAAATTTGCTAAAATTTCGTTCATATAAATTAAAATTTGTAAAAAAATCCAAAAAAATCGAACATAGTTTCAATTAAATTTGCTAAAATATCGTCCATAAAAATTAAAATTTTTAAAAAAATCCAAAAAAATCGAAGATAGTTTCAATTAAATTTGCTAAAGTTTCGTTCATAAAAATTAAAATTTGTAAAAAAATCCAAAGAAATCGAAGATAGTTTCAATTAAATTTGCTCAAATTTCGTTCATAAAAATAAAAAATTGTAAAAAAATCCAAAAAAATCGAAAATAGTTTCCATTAAATTTGCTAAAATGTCGTCCATAAAAATTAAAATTTGTAACAAAATCCAAAAAAATCGAAGACAGTTTCAATTAAATTTGCTAAAATGTCGCCCATAAAAATTAAAATTTGTAAAAAAATCTAAAAAAACCGAAGATAGTTTCAATTAAATTTGCTAAAATTCCGTTCATAAAAATAAAAATTTGTAACAAAATCCAAAAAAATCGAAGATAGTTTCAATTAAATTTGCTAAAATTTCGTTCATAAAAATTAAAATTTGTAAAAAAATAAAAAAAAATCGAAGATACTTTCACTTAAATTTGCTCAAATTTCGTTCATAAATCGAAATATTGCAAAAAAATCCCCAAAAAAGCGAAGATAGTTTCAATTAAATTTGCTAAAATGTCGTCCATAAAAATTAAAATTTGTAAAAAAATCCAAAAAAATCGAAGATAGTTTCAATTAAATTTGCAATAATTTCGTTCATAAAAATTATAATTTGTAAAAAAATCCAAAAAAATCGAAGATAATTTCTATTAAATTTGCTAAAATTTCGTTCATATAAATTAAAATTTGTAAAAAAATCCAAAAAAATCGAACATAGTTTCAATTAAATTTGATAAATGTCGTCCATGAAAATTAAAATTTGTAAAAAAATCCAAAAAAATCGAAGATAGTTTCAATTAAATTTGTTAAAATTTCGTTCATACAAATAAAAGTTTGTAAGAAAATCCAAAAAAATCGAAGATAGCTTAAATTAAATTTGCTAAAATTTAGTTCATAAAAATTAAAATTTGTAAAAAAATCCAAAAAAATCGAAGATAGATTCAATTAAATTTGCTAAAATTTCATTCATAAAAACGAAAAATTGCAAAAAAATCCAAAAAAAAGCGAAGATAGTTTCAATTAAATTTGCTAAAATGTCGTCCATAAAAATTAAAATTTGTAACAAAATCCAAAAAAATCGAAGACAGTTTCAATTAAATTTGCTAAAATGTCGCCCATAAAAATTAAAATTTGTAAAAAAATCTAAAAAAACCGAAGATAGTTTCAATTAAATTTGCTAAAATTCCGTTCATAAAAATAAAAATTTGTAACAAAATCCAAAAAAATCGAAGATAGTTTCAATTAAATTTGCTAAAATTTCGTTCATAAAAATTAAAATTTGTAAAAAAATAAAAAAAAATCGAAGATACTTTCACTTAAATTTGCTCAAATTTCGTTCATAAATCGAAATATTGCAAAAAAATCCCCAAAAAAGCGAAGATAGTTTCAATTAAATTTGCTAAAATGTCGTCCATAAAAATTAAAATTTGTAAAAAAATCCAAAAAAATCGAAGATAGTTTCAATTAAATTTGCAATAATTTCGTTCATAAAAATTATAATTTGTAAAAAAATCCAAAAAAATCGAAGATAATTTCTATTAAATTTGCTAAAATTTCGTTCATATAAATTAAAATTTGTAAAAAAATCCAAAAAAATCGAACATAGTTTCAATTAAATTTGATAAATGTCGTCCATGAAAATTAAAATTTGTAAAAAAATCCAAAAAAATCGAAGATAGTTTCAATTAAATTTGTTAAAATTTCGTTCATACAAATAAAAGTTTGTAAGAAAATCCAAAAAAATCGAAGATAGCTTAAATTAAATTTGCTAAAATTTAGTTCATAAAAATTAAAATTTGTAAAAAAATCCAAAAAAATCGAAGATAGTTTCAATTAAATTTGCTAAAATTTCATTCATAAAAACGAAAAATTGCAAAAAAATCCAAAAAAAAGCGAAGATAGTTTCAATTAAATTTGCTAAAATGTCGTCCATAAAAATTAAAATTTTCAAGAAAATCCAAAAAAATCGAAGATAGTTTCAATTAAATTTGCAATAATTTCGTTCATAAAAATTATAATTTGTAAAATAATCCAAAAAAATCGAAGATAATTTCAATTAAATTTGCTAAAATTTCGTTCATAAAAATTAAAATTTTCAAGAAAATCCAAAAAAATCGAAGATAGTTTCAATTAAATTTGCAATAATTTCGTTCATAAAAATTATAATTTGTAAAAAAATCCAAAACAATCAAAGATAGTTTCAATAAAATTTGCTAAAGTTCCGTTCATAAAAATAAAAATTTGTAAAATAATCCAAAAAAATCGAAGATAGTTTCAATTAAATTTGCTAAAATTTCGTTCATATAAATTAAAATTTGTAAAAAAATCCAAAAAAATCGAAGATAGTTTCAATTAAATTTGCTAAAATTTCGTTCATAAAAATTAAAATTTGTAAAATAATCCAAAAAAATCGAAGATAATTACAATTAAATTTGCTCAAATTTCGTTCATATAAATTAAAGTTTGTAAAAAAATCCAAAAAAATTGAAAATAGTTTCAATTAAATTTGCTAAAATTTCGTTCATAAAAACGAAAAATTGCAAAAAAAATCCAAAAAAAAGCGAAGATAGTTTCAATTAAATTTGCTAAAATGTCGTGCATAAAAATTAAAATTTTCAAAAAAATCCAAAAAAATCGAAGATAGTTTCAATTAAATTTGCAATAATTTCGTTCATAAAAATTATAATTTGTAAAATAATCCAAAAAAATCGAAGATAATTTCAATTAAATTTGCTAAAATTTCGTTCATATAAATTAAAATTTGTAAAAAAATCCAAAAAAATCGAAGATAGTTTCAATTAAATTTGCTAAAATGTCGTCCATAAAAATTAAAATTTGTAAAAAAATCCAAAGAAATCGAAGATAGTTTCAATTAAATTTGCTAAAATGTCGTCCATAAAAATTAAAATTTGTAAAGAAATCCAAAAAAATCGAAGGTAGTTTCAATTAAATTTGCAATAATTTCGTTCATAAAAATTATAATTTGTAAAAAAATCCAAAAAAATCGAAGATAATTTCAATTAAATTTGCTAAAATGTCGTCCATTAAAATTAAAATTTTTAAAAAAATCTAAAAAAATCGAAGATAGTTTTACTTGAATTTGCTTAAATTTCATTCATAAAAATTAAAGTTTGTAAAAAAATCCAAAAAAATTGAAGATAGTTTTAATTAAATTTGCTAAAATTTCGTTCATAAAAACGAAAAATTGCAAAAAAATCCAAAAAAAAAAGCGAAGATAGTTTCAATTAAATTTGCTAAAATGTCGTCCATAAAAATTAAAATTTGTAAAAAAATCCAAAAAAATCGAAGATAGTTTCAATTAAATTTGCTAAAATTTCGTTCATAAAAACGAAAAATTGCAAAAAAATCCAAAAAAAGCGAAGATAGTTTCAATTAAATTTGCTAAAATGTCGTCCATAAAAATTAAAATTTGTAAAAAAATCCAAAAAAATCGAAGATAGTTTCAATTAAATTTGCAATAATTTCGTTCATAAAAATTATAATTTGTAAAATAATCCAAAAAAATCGAAGATAATTTCAATTAAATTTGCTAAAATTTCGTTCATATAAATTAAAATTTGTAAAAAAATCCAAAAAAATCGAAGATAGTTTCAATTAAATTTGCTAAAATTTCGTTCATACAAATAAAAATTTGTAAGAATATCCAAAAAAAATCGAAGATAGCTTAAATTAAATTTGCTAAAATTTAGTTCATAAAAATTAAAATTTGTAAATAATCAAAAAAAATCGAAGATAATTTCAATTAAATTTGCTAAAATTTCATTCATAAAAATATAAAATTTGTAAAAAAATCCAAAACAATCAAAGATAGTTTCAATAAAATTTGCTAAAATTTCGTTCATAAAAATAAAAATTTGTAAAAAAATCCAAAAAAATCGAAGATAGTTTCAATTAAATTTGCTAAAATTTCGTTCATAAAAATAAAAATTTTTAAAAAAATCCAAAAAAATCGAAGATAGTTTCAATTAAATTTGCTAAAATTTCGTTCATATAAATTAAAATTTGTAAAAAAATCCAAAAAAATCGAACATAGTTTCAATTAAATTTGCTAAAATATCGTCCATAAAAATTAAAATTTGTAAAAAAATCCAAAAAAATCGAAGATAGTTTCAATTAAATTTGCTAAAATTTCGTTCATATAAATTAAAATTTGTAAAAAAATAAATAAAAATCCAACATAGTTTCAATTAAATTGGTTAAAATGTCGTCCATAAAAATTATAATTTGTAAAAAAATCCAAAAAAATCGAAGATAGTTTCAATTAAATTTGCTAAAATTTCGTTCATAAAAATAAAAAATTGTAAAAAAATCCAAAATTATCGAAGATAGTTTCAATTAAATTTGCTAAAATGTCGTCCATAAAAATTAAAATTTGTAAAAAAATCCAAAAAAATCGAAGATAGTTTCAATTAAGTTTGCAATAATTTCGTTCATAAAAATTATAATTTGTAAAAAAATCCAAAAAAATCGAAGATAATTTCAATTAAATTTGCTAACATTTCGTTCATATAAATTAAAATTTGTAAAAAAATCCAAAAAAATCGAACATAGTTTCAATTAAATTTGCTAAAATGTCGTCGATAAAAATTAAAATTTGTAAAAAAATAAAAAAAAATTGAAGATAGTTTCAATTAAATTTGCTCAAATTTCGTTCATAAAAATAAAAAATTGTAAAAAAATCCAAAAAAATCGAAGATAGTTTCCATTAAATTTGCTAAAATGTCGTCCATAAAAATTAAAATTTTGTAACAAAATCCAAAAAAATCGAAGATAGTTTCAATTAAATTTGCTAAAATTTCGTTCATATAAATTAAAATTTGTAAAAAAATCCAAAAAAATCGAACATAGTTTCAATTAAATTTGCTAAAATATCGTCCATAAAAATTAAAATTTGTAAAAAAATCCAAAAAAATCGAAGATAGTTTCAATTAAATTTGCTAAAGTTTCGTTCATAAAAATTAAAATTTGTAAAAAAATCCAAAGAAATCGAAGATAGTTTCAATTAAATTTGCTAAAATTTCGTTCATATAAATTAAAATTTGTAAAAAAATAAAAAAAAATCGGACATAGTTTCAATTAAATTTGTTAAAATGTCGTCCATAAAAATTAAAATTTGTAAAAAAATCCAAAGAAATCGAAGATAGTTTCAATTAAATTTGCTAAAATGTCGTCCATTAAAATTAAAATTTGTAAAAAAATCTAAAAAAATCGAAGATAGTTTTACTTGAATTTGCTTAAATTTCATTCATAAAAATTAAAGTTTGTAAAAAAATCCAAAAAAATTGAAGATAGTTTCAATTACATTTGCTAAAATTTCGTTCATAAAAACGATAAATTGCAAAAAAATCCAAAAAAAAAGCGAAGATAGTTTCAATTAAATTTGCTAAAATGTCGTCCATAAAAATTAAAATTTGTAAAAAAATCCAAAAAAATCGAAGATAGTTTCAATTAAAATTGCTAAAATTTCGTTCATATAAATTAAAATTTGTAAAAAAATAAAAAAAAATCGGACATAGTTTCAATTAAATTTGATAAAATGTCGTCCATAAAAATTAAAATTTGTAAAATAATCCAAAAAAATCGAAGATAATTTCAATTAAATTTGCTCAAATTTCGTTCATATAAATTAAAGTTTGTAAAAAAATCCAAAAAAATTGATGATAGTTTCAATTAAATTTGCTAAAATTTCGTTCATAAAAACGAAAAATTGCAAAAAAATCCAAAAAAAAGCGAAGATAGTTTCAATTAAATTTGCTAAAATGTCGTCCATAAAAATTAAAATTTTCAAAAAAATCCAAAAAAATCGAAGATAGTTTCAATTAAATTTGCAATAATTTCGTTCATAAAAATTATAATTTGTAAAATAATCCAAAAAAATCGAAGATAATTTCAATTAAATTTGCTAAAATGTCGTCCATAAAAATTAAAATTTGTAAAAAAATCCAAAAAAATCGAAGATAGTTTAAATTAAATTTGCTAAAATGTCGTCCATAAAAATTAAAATTTGTAAAAAAATCCAAAAAAATCGAAGGTAGTTTCAATTAAATTTGCAATAATTTCGTTCATAAAAATTATAATTTGTAAAAAAATCCAAAAAAATCGAAGATAATTTCAATTAAATTTGCTAAAATGTCGTCCATTAAAATTAAAATTTGTAAAAAAATCTAAAAAAATCGAAGATAGTTTTACTTGAATTTGCTTAAATTTCATTCATAAAAATTAAAGTTTGTAAAAAAATCCAAAAAAATTGAAGATAGTTTCAATTAAATTTGCTAAAATTTCGTTCATAAAAACGAAAAATTGAAAAAAAATCCAAAAAAAAAGCGAAGATAGTTTCAATTAAATTTGCTAAAATGTCGTCCATAAAAATTAAAATTTTCAAAAAAATCCAAAAAAATCGAAGATAGTTTCAATTAAATTTGCAATAATTTCGTTCATAAAAATTATAATTTGTAAAATAATCCAAAAAAATCGAAGATAATTTCAATTAAATTTGCTAAAATTTCGTTCATATAAATTAAAATTTGTAAAAAAATCCAAAAAAATCGAAGATAGTTTCAATTCAATTTGCTAAAATGTCGTCCATAAAAATTAAAATTTGTAAAAAAATCCAAAAAAATCGAAGATAGTTTCAATTAAATTTGCTAAAATGTCGTCCATAAAAATTAAAATTTGTAAAAAAATCCAAAAAAATCGAAGGTAGTTTCAATTAAATTTGCAATAATTTCGTTCATAAAAATTATAATTTGTAAAAAAATCCAAAAAAATCGAAGATAATTTCAATTAAATTTGCTAAAATGTCGTCCATTAAAATTAAAATTTTTAAAAAAATCTAAAAAAATCGAAGATAGATTTACTTGAATTTGCTTAAATTTCATTCATAAAAATTAAAGTTTGTAAAAAAATTCAAAAAAATTGAAGATAGTTTCAATTAAATTTGCTAAAATTTCGTTCATAAAAACGAAAAATTGCAAAAAAATCCAAAAAAAGCGAAGATAGTTTCAATTAAATTTGCTAAAATGTCATCCATAAAAATTAAAATTTGTAAAAAAATCCAAAAAAATCGAATATAGTTTCAATTAAATTTGCAATAATTTCGTTCATAAAAATTATAATTTGTAAAATAATCCAAAAAAATCGAAGATAATTTCAATTAAATTTGCTAAAATTTCGTTCATATAAATTAAAATTTGTAAAAAAATCCAAAAAAATCGAAGATAGTTTCAATTAAATTTGCTAAAATGTCGTCCATAAAAATTAAAATTTGTAAAAAAATCGAAGATAGTTTCAATTAAATTTGCTAAAATTTCGTTCATGTAAATTAAAATTTGTAAAAAAATCCAAAAAAATCGAACATAGTTTCAATTAAATTTGCTAAAATGTCGTCCATAAAAATTAAAATTTGTAAAAAAATCCAAAAAAATCGAAGATAGTTTCAATTAAATTTGCTAAAATTTCGTTCATACAAATAAAAGTTTGTAAGAAAATCCAAAAAAATCGAAGATAGCTTAAATTAAATTTGCTAAAATTTAGTTCATTAAAATTAAAATTTGTAAAAAAATCCAAAAAAATCGAAGATAGTTTCAATTAAATTTGCTAAAATTTCATTCATAAAAATATAAAATTTGTAAAAAAATCCAAAACAATCAAAGATAGTTTCAATAAAATTTGCTAAAGTTTCGTTCATAAAAATAAAAATTTGTAAAATAATCCAAAAAAATCGAAGATAGTTTCATTTAAATTTGCTAAAATTTCGTTCATATAAATTAAAATTTGTAAAAAAATAAAAAAAAATCGGACATAGTTTCAATTAAATTTGTTAAAATGTCGTCCATAAAAATTAAAATTTGTAAAAAAAATCCAAAAAAATCGAAGATAGTTTCAATTAAATTTGCTAAAATTCCGTTCATAAAAACGAAAAATTGCAAAAAAATCCAAAAAAAGCGAAGATAGTTTCAATTAAATTTGCTAAAATGTCGTCCATAAAAATTAAAATTTGTAAAAAAATCCAAAAAAATCGAAGATAGTTTCAATTAAATTTGCAATAATTTCGTTCATAAAAATTATAATTTGTAAAAAAATCCAAAAAAATCGAAGATAATTTCAATTAAATTTGCTAACATTTCGTTCATATAAATTAAAATTTGTAAAAAAATCCAAAAAAATCGAACATAGTTTCAATTAAATTTGCTAAAATGTCGTCGATAAAAATTAAAATTTGTAAAAAAATAAAAAAAAATTGAAGATAGTTTCAATTAAATTTGCTCAAATTTCGTTCATAAAAATAAAAAATTGTAAAAAAAATCCAAAAAAATCGAAGATAGTTTCCATTAAATTTGCTAAAATGTCGTCCATAAAAATTAAAATTTGTAACAAAATCCAAAAAAATCGAAGATAGTTTCAATTAAATTTGCTAAAATTTCGTTCATATAAATTAAAATTTGTAAAAAAATCCAAAAAAATCGAACATAGTTTCAATTAAATTTGCTAAAATATCGTCCATAAAAATTAAAATTTTTAAAAAAATCCAAAAAAATCGAAGATAGTTTCAATTAAATTTGCTAAAGTTTCGTTCATAAAAATTAAAATTTGTAAAAAAATCCAAAGAAATCGAAGATAGTTTCAATTAAATTTGCTAAAATGTCGTTCATATAAATTAAAATTTGTAAAAAAATCAAAAAAAAATCGAAGATACTTTCACTTAAATTTGCTCAAATTTCGTTCATAAAATCGAAAAATTGCAAAAAAATCCCCAAAAAAGCGAAGATAGTTTCAATTAAATTTGCTAAAAATGTCGTCCATAAAAATTAAAATTTGTAAAAAAATCCAAAAAAATCGAAGATAGTTTCAATTAAATTTGCAATAATTTCGTTCATAAAAATTATAATTTGTAAAAAAATCCAAAAAAATCGAAGATAATTTCTATTAAATTTGCTAAAATTTCGTTCATATAAATTAAAATTTGTAAAAAAATCCAAAAAAATCGAACATTGTTTCAATTAAATTTGCTAAAATGTCGTCCATGAAAATTAAAATTTGTAAAAAAATAAAAAAAAATTGAAGATAGTTTCAATTAAATTTGCTAAAATTTCGTTCATATAAATTAAAATTTGTAAAAAAATCCAAAAAAATCGAACATAGTTTCAATTAAATTTGCTAAAATGTCGTCCATAAAAATGAAAATTTGTAAAATAATCCAAAAAAATCGAAGATAGTTTCAATTAAATTTGCTAAAATTTCGTTCATATAAATTAAAATTTGTAAAAAAATAAAAAAAAATCGGACATAGTTTCAATTAAAATGTTAAAATGTCGTCCATAAAAATTAAAATTTGTAAAAAAATCCAAAGAAATCGAAGATAGTTTCAATTAAATTTGCTAAAATTTCGTTCATATAAATTAAAATTTGTAAAAAAATAAAAAAAAATCGGACATAGTTTCAATTAAATTTGTTAAAATGTCGTCCATAAAAATTAAAATTTGTAAAAAAAATCCAAAGAAATCGAAGATAGTTTCAATTAAATTTGCTAAAATGTCGTCCATTAAAATTAAAAATTGTAAAAAAATCTAAAAAAATCGAAGATAGTTTTACTTGAATTTGCTTAAATTTCATTCATAAAAATTAAAGTTTGTAATAAAATCCAAAAAAATTGAAGATAGTTTCAATTAAATTTGCTAAAATTTCGTTCATAAAAACGATAAATTGCAAAAAAATCCAAAAAAAAGCGAAGATAGTTTCAATTAAATTTGCTAAAATGTCGTCCATAAAAATTAAAATTTGTAAAAAAATCCAAAAAAATCGAAGATAGTTTCAATTAAATTTGCTAAAATTTCGTTCATATAAATTAAAATTTGTAAAAAAAATAAAAAAAAATCGGACATAGTTTCAATTAAATTTGTTAAAATGTCGTCCATAAAAATTAAAATTTGTAAAATAATCCAAAAAAATCGAAGATAATTTCAATTAAATTTGCTCAAATTTCGTTCATATAAATTAAAGTTTGTAAAAAAATCCAAAAAAATTGAAGATAGTTTCAATTAAATTTGCTAAAATTTCGTTCATAAAAACGAAAAATTGCAAAAAAATCCAAAAAAAAGCGAAGATAGTTTCAATTAAATTTGCTAAAATGTCGTCCATAAAAATTAAAATTTTCAAAAAAATCCAAAAAAATCGAAGATAGTTTCAATTAAATTTGCAATAATTTCGTTCATAAAAATTATAATTTGTAAAATAATCCAAAAAAATCGAAGATAATTTCAATTAAATTTGCTAAAATTTCGTTCATATAAATTAAAATTTGTAAAAAAATCCAAAAAAATCGAAGATAGTTTCAATTAAATTTGCTAAAATGTCGTCCATAAAAATTAAAATTTCTAAAAAAATCCAAAAAAATCGAAGATAGTTTCAATTAAATTTGCTAAAATGTCGTCCATAAAAATTAAAATTTGTAAAAAAATCCAAAAAAATCGAAGGTAGTTTCAATTAAATTTGCAATAATTTCGTTCATAAAAATTATAATTTGTAAAAAAATCCAAAAAAATCGAAGGTAATTTCAATTAAATTTGCTAAAATGTCGTCCATTAAAATTAAAATTTGTAAAAAAATCTAAAAAAATCGAAGATAGTTTTACTTGAATTTGCTTAAATTTCATTCATAAAAATTAAAGTTTGTAAAAAAATCCAAAAAAATTGAAGATAGTTTCAATTAAATTTGCTAAAATTTCGTTCATAAAAACGAAAAATTGCAAAAAAATCCAAAAAAAAAGCGAAGATAGTTTCAATTAAATTTGCTAAAATGTCGTCCATAAAAATTAAAATTTTCAAAAAAATCCAAAAAAATCGAAGATAGTTTCAATTAAATTTGCAATAATTTCGTTCATAAAAATTATAATTTGTAAAATAATCCAAAAAAATCGAAGATAATTTCAATTAAATTTGCTAAAATTTCGTTCATATAAATTAAAATTGGTAAAAAAATCCAAAAAAATCGAAGATAGTTTCAATTCAATTTGCAAAAATGTCGTCCATAAAAATTAAAATTTGTAAAAAAATCCAAAAAAATCGAAGATAGTTTCAATTAAATTTGCTAAAATGTCGTCCATAAAAATTAAAATTTGTAAAAAAATCCAAAAAAATCGAAGGTAGTTTCAATTAAATTTGCAATAATTTCGTTCATAAAAATTATAATTTGTAAAAAAATCCAAAAAAATCGAAGATAATTTCAATTAAATTTGCTAAAATGTCGTCCATTAAAATTAAAATTTTTAAAAAAATCTAAAAAAATCGAAGATAGATTTACTTGAATTTGCTTAAATTTCATTCATAAAAATTAAAGTTTGTAAAAAAATCCAAAAAAATTGAAGATAGTTTCAATTAAATTTGCTAAAATTTCGTTCATAAAAACGAAAAATTGCAAAAAAATCCAAAAAAAAGCGAAGATAGTTTCAATTAAATTTGCTAAAATGTCGTCCATAAAAATTAAAATTTTCAAAAAAATCCAAAAAAATCGAAGATAGTTTCAATTAAATTTGCAATAATTTCGTTCATAAAAATTATAATTTGTAAAATAATCCAAAAAAATCGAAGATAATTTCAATTAAATTTGCTAAAATTTCGTTCATATAAATTAAAATTTGTAAAAAAATCCAAAAAAATCGAAGATAGTTTCAATTAAATTTGCTAAAATGTCGTCCATAAAAATTAAAATTTCTAAAAAAATCCAAAAAAATCGAATATAGTTTCAATTAAATTTGCTAAAATGTCGTCCATAAAAATTAAAATTTGTAAAAAAATCCAAAAAAATCGAAGGTAGTTTCAATTAAATTTGCAATAATTTCGTTCATAAAAATTATAATTTGTAAAAAAATCCAAAAAAATCGAAGATAATTTCAATTAAATTTGCTAAAATGTCGTCCATTAAAATTAAAATTTGTAAAAAAATCTAAAAAAATCGAAGATAGTTTTACTTGAATTTGCTTAAATTTCATTCATAAAAATTAAAGTTTATAAAAAAATCCAAAAAAATTGAAGATAGTTTCAATTAAATTTGCTAAAATTTCGTTCATAAAAACGAAAAATTGCAAAAAAATCCAAAAAAAAAGCGAAGATAGTTTCAATTAAATTTGCTAAAATGTCGTCCATAAAAATTAAAATTTTCAAAAAAATCCAAAAAAATCGAAGATAGTTTCAATTAAATTTGCAATAATTTCGTTCATAAAAATTATAATTTGTAAAATAATCCAAAAAAATCGAAGATAATTTCAATTAAATTTGCTAAAATTTCGTTCATATAAATTAAAATTGGTAAAAAAATCCAAAAAAATCGAAGATAGTTTCAATTCAATTTGCTAAAATGTCGTCCATAAAAATTAAAATTTGTAAAAAAATCCAAAAAAATCGAAGATAGTTTCAATTAAATTTGCTAAAATGTCGTCCATAAAAATTAAAATTTGTAAAAAAATCCAAAAAAATCGAAGGTAGTTTCAATTAAATTTGCAATAATTTCGTTCATAAAAATTATAATTTGTAAAAAAATCCAAAAAAATCGAAGATAATTTCAATTAAATTTGCTAAAATGTCGTCCATTAAAATTAAAATTTTTAAAAAAATCTAAAAAAATCGAAGATAGATTTACTTGAATTTGCTTAAATTTCATTCATAAAAATTAAAGTTTGTAAAAAAATCCAAAAAAATTGAAGATAGTTTCAATTAAATTTGCTAAAATTTCGTTCATAAAAACGAAAAATTGCAAAAAAATCCAAAAAAAGCGAAGATAGTTTCAATTAAATTTGCTAAAATGTCATCCATAAAAATTAAAATTTGTAAAAAAATAAAAAAAAATCGAATATAGTTTCAATTAAATTTGCAATAATTTCGTTCATAAAAATTATAATTTGTAAAATAATCCAAAATAATCGAAGATAATTTCAATTAAATTTGCTAAAATTTCGTTCATATAAATTAAAATTTGTAAAAAAATCCAAAAAAAGCGAAGATAGTTTCAATTAAATTTGCTAAAATATCGTCCATAAAAATTAAAATTTGTAAAAAAATCCAAAAAAATCGAAGATAGTTTCAATTAAATTTGCTAAAATTTCGTTCATATAAATTAAAATTTGTAAAAAAATAAATAAAAATCCAACATAGTTTCAATTAAATTTGTTAAAATGTCGTCCATAAAAATTATAATTTGTAAAAAAATCCAAAAAAATCGAAGATAGTTTCAATTAAATTTGCTAAAATTTCGTTCATAAAAATAAAAAATTGTAAAAAAATCCAAAATTATCGAAGATAGTTTCAATTAAATTTGCTAAAATGTCGTCCATAAAAATTAAAATTTGTAAAAAAATCCAAAAAAATCGAAGATAGTTTCAATTAAGTTTGCAATAATTTCGTTCATAAAAATTATAATTTGTAAAAAAATCCAAAAAAATCGAAGATAATTTCAATTAAATTTGCTAAAATGTCGTCCATAAAAATTAAAATTTTGTAACAAAATCCAAAAAAATCGAAGATAGTTTCAATTAAATTTGCTAAAATTTCGTTCATATAAATTAAAATTTGTAAAAAAATCCAAAAAAATCGAACATAGTTTCAATTAAATTTGCTAAAATTTCGTTCATAAAAATAAAAAATTGTAAAAAAATCCAAAATTATCGAAGATAGTTTCAATTAAATTTGCTAAAATGTCGTCCATAAAAATTAAAATTTGTAAAAAAATCCAAAAAAATCGAAGATAGTTTCAATTAAGTTTGCAATAATTTCGTTCATAAAAATTATAATTTGTAAAAAAATCCAAAAAAATCGAAGATAATTTCAATTAAATTTGCTAACATTTCGTTCATATAAATTAAAATTTGTAAAAAAATCCAAAAAAATCGAAGATAGTTTCAATTCAATTTGCTAAAATGTCGTCCATAAAAATTAAAATTTGTAAAAAAATCCAAAAAAATCGAAGATAGTTTCAATTAAATTTGCTAAAATGTCGTCCATAAAAATTAAAATTTGTAAAAAAATCCAAAAAAATCGAAGGTAGTTTCAATTAAATTTGCAATAATTTCGTTCATAAAAATTATAATTTGTAAAAAAATCCAAAAAAATCGAAGATAATTTCAATTAAATTTGCTAAAATGTCGTCCATTAAAATTAAAATTTTTAAAAAAATCTAAAAAAATCGAAGATAGATTTACTTGAATTTGCTTAAATTTCATTCATAAAAATTAAAGTTTGTAAAAAAATTCAAAAAAATTGAAGATAGTTTCAATTAAATTTGCTAAAATTTCGTTCATAAAAACGAAAAATTGCAAAAAAATCCAAAAAAAGCGAAGATAGTTTCAATTAAATTTGCTAAAATGTCATCCATAAAAATTAAAATTTGTAAAAAAATCCAAAAAAATCGAATATAGTTTCAATTAAATTTGCAATAATTTCGTTCATAAAAATTATAATTTGTAAAATAATCCAAAAAAATCGAAGATAATTTCAATTAAATTTGCTAAAATTTCGTTCATATAAATTAAAATTTGTAAAAAAATCCAAAAAAATCGAAGATAGTTTCAATTAAATTTGCTAAAATGTCGTCCATAAAAATTAAAATTTGTAAAAAAATCGAAGATAGTTTCAATTAAATTTGCTAAAATTTCGTTCATGTAAATTAAAATTTGTAAAAAAATCCAAAAAAATCGAACATAGTTTCAATTAAATTTGCTAAAATGTCGTCCATAAAAATTAAAATTTGTAAAAAAATCCAAAAAAATCGAAGATAGTTTCAATTAAATTTGCTAAAATTTCGTTCATACAAATAAAAGTTTGTAAGAAAATCCAAAAAAATCGAAGATAGCTTAAATTAAATTTGCTAAAATTTAGTTCATTAAAATAAAAATTTGTAAAAAAATCCAAAAAAATCGAAGATAGTTTCAATTAAATTTGCTAAAATTTCATTCATAAAAATATAAAATTTGTAAAAAAATCCAAAACAATCAAAGATAGTTTCAATAAAATTTGCTAAAGTTTCGTTCATAAAAATAAAAATTTGTAAAATAATCCAAAAAAATCGAAGATAGTTTCATTTAAATTTGCTAAAATTTCGTTCATATAAATTAAAATTTGTAAAAAAATAAAAAAAAATCGGACATAGTTTCAATTAAATTTGTTAAAATGTCGTCCATAAAAATTAAAATTTGTAAAAAAATCCAAAAAAATCGAAGATAGTTTCAATTAAATTTGCTAAAATTCCGTTCATAAAAACGAAAAATTGCAAAAAAATCCAAAAAAAGCGAAGATAGTTTCAATTAAATTTGCTAAAATGTCGTCCATAAAAATTAAAATTTGTAAAAAAATCCAAAAAAATCGAAGATAGTTTCAATTAAATTTGCAATAATTTCGTTCATAAAAATTATAATTTGTAAAAAAATCCAAAAAAATCGAAGATAATTTCAATTAAATTTGCTAACATTTCGTTCATATAAATTAAAATTTGTAAAAAAATCCAAAAAAATCGAACATAGTTTCAATTAAATTTGCTAAAATGTCGTCGATAAAAATTAAAATTTGTAAAAAAATAAAAAAAAATTGAAGATAGTTTCAATTAAATTTGCTCAAATTTCGTTCATAAAAATAAAAAATTGTAAAAAAAATCCAAAAAAATCGAAGATAGTTTCCATTAAATTTGCTAAAATGTCGTCCATAAAAATTAAAATTTGTAACAAAATCCAAAAAAATCGAAGATAGTTTCAAATAAATTTGCTAAAATTTCGTTCATATAAATTAAAATTTGTAAAAAAATCCAAAAAAATCGAACATAGTTTCAATTAAATTTGCTAAAATATCGTCCATAAAAATTAAAATTTTTAAAAAAATCCAAAAAAATCGAAGATAGTTTCAATTAAATTTGCTAAAGTTTCGTTCATAAAAATTAAAATTTGTAAAAAAATCCAAAGAAATCGAAGATAGTTTCAATTAAATTTGCTAAAATGTCGTTCATATAAATTAAAATTTGTAAAAAAATCAAAAAAAAAATCGAAGATACTTTCACTTAAATTTGCTCAAATTTCGTTCATAAAATCGAAAAATTGCAAAAAAATCCCCAAAAAAGCGAAGATAGTTTCAATTAAATTTGCTAAAAATGTCGTCCATAAAAATTAAAATTTGTAAAAAAATCCAAAAAAATCGAAGATAGTTTCAATTAAATTTGCAATAATTTCGTTCATAAAAATTATAATTTGTAAAAAAATCCAAAAAAATCGAAGATAATTTCTATTAAATTTGCTAAAATTTCGTTCATATAAATTAAAATTTGTAAAAAAATCCAAAAAAATCGAACATTGTTTCAATTAAATTTGCTAAAATGTCGTCCATGAAAATTAAAATTTGTAAAAAAATAAAAAAAAATTGAAGATAGTTTCAATTAAATTTGCTAAAATTTCGTTCATATAAATTAAAATTTGTAAAAAAATAAAAAAAAATCGGACATAGTTTCAATTAAAATGTTAAAATGTCGTCCATAAAAATTAAAATTTGTAAAAAAATCCAAAGAAATCGAAGATAGTTTCAATTAAATTTGCTAAAATTTCGTTCATATAAATTAAAATTTGTAAAAAAATAAAAAAAAATCGGACATAGTTTCAATTAAATTTGTTAAAATGTCGTCCATAAAAATTAAAATTTGTAAAAAAAAATCCAAAGAAATCGAAGATAGTTTCAATTAAATTTGCTAAAATGTCGTCCATTAAAATTAAAAATTGTAAAAAAATCTAAAAAAATCGAAGATAGTTTTACTTGAATTTGCTTAAATTTCATTCATAAAAATTAAAGTTTGTAATAAAATCCAAAAAAATTGAAGATAGTTTCAATTAAATTTGCTAAAATTTCGTTCATAAAAACGATAAATTGCAAAAAAATCCAAAAAAAAGCGAAGATAGTTTCAATTAAATTTGCTAAAATGTCGTCCATAAAAATTAAAATTTGTAAAAAAATCCAAAAAAATCGAAGATAGTTTCAATTAAATTTGCTAAAATTTCGTTCATATAAATTAAAATTTGTAAAAAAAATAAAAAAAAATCGGACATAGTTTCAATTAAATTTGTTAAAATGTCGTCCATAAAAATTAAAATTTGTAAAATAATCCAAAAAAATCGAAGATAATTTCAATTAAATTTGCTCAAATTTCGTTCATATAAATTAAAGTTTGTAAAAAAATCCAAAAAATTGAAGATAGTTTCAATTAAATTTGCTAAAATTTCGTTCATAAAAACGAAAAATTGCAAAAAAATCCAAAAAAAGCGAAGATAGTTTCAATTAAATTTGCTAAAATGTCGTCCATAAAAATTAAAATTTTCAAAAAAATCCAAAAAAATCGAAGATAGT
>CAWVQI010000362.1:0-38618 GCA_963932335.1 Andrena marginata
TTGGATCACCAGAAAAAATTTTTTAAAAATTGTCGACAGCTCGTGATCACAAGAAAAAATTTTTAAAAATTGTCGAAAGCTCGGATCACAAGAAAAAAATTTTTAAAAATTGTCGAAAGCTCGGATCACAAGAAAAAAATTTTTTAAAAATTGTCGAAAGCTCGGATCACAAGAAAAAAAATTTTTAAAAATTGTCGAAAGCTCGGATCACAAGAAAAAATTTTTTAAAAATTGTCGAAAGCTCGGATCACAAGAAAAAATTTTTTTAAAAATTGTCGAAAGCTCGGATCACAAGAAAAAAATTTTTTAAAAATTGTCGAAAGCTCGGATCACAAGAAAAAAATTTTTTAAAAATTGTCGAAAGCTCGGATCACAAGAAAAAAATTTTTAAAAATTGTCGAAAGCTCGGATCACAAGAAAAAATTTTTTAAAATTGTCGAAAGCTCGGATCACAAGAAAAAAATTTTTAAAAATTGTCGAAAGCTCGGATCACAAGAAAAAAATTTTTAAAATTGTCGAAAGCTCGGATCACAAGAAAAAATTTTTTAAAAATTGTCGAAAGCTCGGATCACAAGAAAAAATTTTTTTAAAAATTGTCGAAAGCTCGGATCACAAGAAAAAATTTTTAAAAATTGTCGAAAGCTCGGATCACAAGAAAAAAATTTTTTAAAAATTGTCGAAAGCTCGGATCACAAGAAAAAAATTTTTAAAAATTGTCGAAAGCTCGGATCACAAGAAAAAAATTTTTTAAAAATTGTCGAAAGCTCGGATCACAAGAAAAAAATTTTTAAAAATTGTCGAAAGCTCGGATCACAAGAAAAAATTTTTAAAATTGTCGAAAGCTCGGATCACAAGAAAAAATTTTTTAAAAATTGTCGAAAGCTCGGATCACAAGAAAAAAATTTTTTAAAAATTGTCGAAAGCTCGGATCACAAGAAAAAAATTTTTAAAAATTGTCGAAAGCTCGGATCACAAGAAAAAATTTTTAAAAATTGTCGAAAGCTCGGATCACAAGAAAAAATTTTTTAAAAATTGTCGAAAGCTCGGATCACAAGAAAAAAAATTTTTTAAAAATTGTCGAAAGCTCGGATCACAAGAAAAAAATTTTTTAAAAATTGTCGAAAGCTCGGATCACAAGAAAAAATTTTTTAAAAATTGTCGAAAGCTCGGATCACAAGAAAAAAATTTTTAAAAATTGTCGAAAGCTCGGATCACAAGAAAAAAATTTTTAAAAATTGTCGAAAGCTCGGATCACAAGAAAAAATTTTTTAAAAATTGTCGAAAGCTCGGATCACAAGAAAAAAATTTTTAAAAATTGTCGAAAGCTCGGATCACAAGAAAAAAATTTTTTAAAAATTGTCGAAAGCTCGGATCACAAGAAAAAATTTTTTTAAAAATTGTCGAAAGCTCGGATCACAAGAAAAAAATTTTTAAAAATTGTCGAAAGCTCGGATCACAAGAAAAAATTTTTTAAAAATTGTCGAAAGCTCGGATCACAAGAAAAAAATTTTTTAAAAATTGTCGAAAGCTCGGATCACAAGAAAAAAATTTTTTAAAAATTGTCGAAAGCTCGGATCACAAGAAAAATTTTTTTAAAAATTGTCGAAAGCTCGGATCACAAGAAAAAATTTTTTAAAAATTGTCGAAAGCTCGGATCACAAGAAAAATTTTTTTAAAAATTGTCGAAAGCTCGGATCACAAGAAAAAAAATTTTTAAAAATTGTCGAAAGCTCGGATCACAAGAAAAAAATTTTTAAAAATTGTCGAAAGCTCGGATCACAAGAAAAAATTTTTTTAAAAATTGTCGAAAGCTCGGATCACAAGAAAAAATTTTTTTAAAAATTGTCGAAAGCTCGGATCACAAGAAAAAAATTTTTTTAAAAATTGTCGAAAGCTCGGATCACAAGAAAAAAATTTTTTTAAAAATTGTCGAAAGCTCGGATCACAAGAAAAAATTTTTTAAAAATTGTCGAAAGCTCGGATCACAAGAAAAAAATTTTTTAAAAATTGTCGAAAGCTCGGATCACAAGAAAAAAATTTTTAAAAATTGTCGAAAGCTCGGATCACAAGAAAAAATTTTTTAAAAATTTTCGAAAGCACGGATCACAAGAAAAAAATTTTTTAAAAATTGTCGAAAGCTCGGATCACAAGAAAAAAATTTTTTAAAAATTGTCGAAAGCTCGGATCACAAGAAAAAAATTTTTTAAAAATTGTCGAAAGCTCGGATCACAAGAAAAATTTTTTTTAAAAATTGTCGAAAGCTCGGATCACAGGAAAAAAAATTTTTAAAAATTGTCGAAAGCTCGGATCACAAGAAAAAATTTTTTTCAAAATTGTCGAAAGCTCGGATCACAAGAAAAAAAATTTTTAAAAATTGTCGAAAGCTCGGATCACAAGAAAAAATTTTTTTAAAAATTGTCGAAAGCTCGGATCACAAGAAAAAAATTTTTAAAAATTGTCGAAAGCTCGGATCACAAGAAAAAATTTTTTTAAAAATTGTCGAAAGCTCGGATCACCAGAAAAAATTTTTTTAAAAATTGTCGAAAGCTCGGATCACAAGAAAAAAAATTTTTAAAAATTGCCGAAAGCTCGGATCACAAGAAAAAAATTTTTTAATAATTGTCGAAAACTCGGATCACAAGAAAAAAATTTTTAAAAATTGTCGAAAGCTCGGATCACAAGAAAAAAATTTTTTAAAAATTGTCGAAAGCTCGGATCACAAGAAAAAATTTTTTTAAAAATTGTCGAAAGCTCGGAACACAAGAAAAAATTTTTTTAAAAATTGTCGAAAGCTCGGATCACAAGAAAAAATTTTTTTAAAAATTGTCGAAAGCTCGGATCACCAGAAAAAATTTTTTTAAAAATTGTCGAAAGCTCGGATCACAAGAAAAAAAATTTTTAAAAATTGTCGAAAGCTCGGATCACAAGAAAAAAATTTTTTAAAAATTGTCGAAAGCTCGGATCACAAGAAAAAAAAATTTTAAAAATTGTCGAAAGCTCGGATCACCAGAAAAAAATTTTTTAAAAATTGTCGAAAGCTCGGATCACAAGAAAAAAATTTTTTAAAAATTGTCGATAGCTCGGATCACAAGAAAAAATTTTTTAAAAAATTGTCGAAAGCTCGGATCACAAAAAAAAAATTTTTTAAAAATTGTCGAAAGCTCGGATCACAAGAAAAATTTTTTTTAAAAATTGTCGAAAGCTCGGATCACAAGAAAAAAAATTTTTAAAAATTGTCGAAAGCTCGGATCACAAGAAAAAATTTTTTTAAAAATTGTCGAAAGCTCGGATCACAAGAAAAAAAATTTTTAAAAATTGTCGAAAGCTCGGATCACAAGAATAAAATTTTTTAAAAATTGTCGAAAGCTCGGATCACAAGAAAAAAATTTTTTAAAAATTGTCGAAAGCTCGGATCACAAGAAAAAAAATTTTTAAAAATTGTCGAAAGCTCGGATCACAAGAAAAAAAAATTTAAAATATTGTCGAAAGCTCGGATCACCAGAAAAAAATTTTTTAAAAATTGTCGAAAGCTCGGGTCACAAGAAAAAAAATTTTTAAAAATTGTCGAAAGCTCGGATCACAAGAAAAAATTTTTTAAAAAATTGTCGAAAGCTCGGATCACAAGAAAAAAATTTTTTAAAAATTGTCGAAAGCTCGGATCACAAGAAAAATTTTTTTTAAAAATTGTCGAAAGTTCGGATCACAAGAAAAAAAATTTTTAAAAATTGTCGAAAGCTCGGATCACAAGAAAAAATTTTTTTAAAAATTGTCGAAAGCTCGGATCACAAGAAAAAAAATTTTTAAAAATTGTCGAAAGCTCGGATCACAAGAAAAAAATTTTTTAAAAATTGTCGAAAGCTCGGATCACAAGAAAAATTTTTTTTAAAAATTGTCGAAAGCTCGGATCACAAGAAAAATTTTTTTTAAAAATTGTCGAAAGCTCGGATCACAAGAAAAAAATTTTTTAAAAATTGCCGAAAGCTCGGATCACAAGAAAAAATTTTTTTAAAAATTGTCGAAAGCTCGGATCACAAGAAAAAAAATTTTTAAAAATTGTCGAAAGCTCGGATCACAAGAAAAAAAATTTTTAAAAATTGTCGAAAGCTCGGATCACAATAAAAAAAATTTTTAAAAATTGTCGAAAGCTCGGATCACAAGAAAAAAAATTTTTAAAAATTGTCGAAAGCTCGGATCACAAGAAAAATTTTTTTTAAAAATTGTCGGAAGCTCGGATCACAAGAAAAAATTTTTTTAAAAATTGTCGAAAGCTCGGATCACAAGAAAAAAATTTTTTAAAAATTGTCGAAAGCTCGGATCACAAGAAAAAAATTTTTTAAAAATTGTCGAAAGCTCGGATCACAAGAAAAAAAATTTTTAAAAATTGTCGAAAGCTCGGATCACAAGAAAAAAATTTTTTAAAAATTGTCGAACGCTCGGATCACAAGAAAAAATTTTTTTAAAAATTGTCGAAAGCTCGGATCACAAGAAAAAAAATTTTTAAAAATTGTCGAAAGCTCGGATCACAAGAAAAAAAATTTTTAAAAATTGTCGAAAGCTCGGATCACAAGAAAAAATTTTTTTAAAAATTGTCGAAAGCTCGGATCACAAGAAAAAATTTTTTTAAAAATTGTCGAAAGCTCGGATCACAAGAAAAAATTTTTTTAAAAATTGTCGAAAGCTCGGATCACCAGAAAAATTTTTTTTAAAAATTGTCGAAAGCTCGGATCACATGAAAAAAAATTTTTAAAAATTGTCGAAAGCTCGGATCACAAGAAAAAAATTTTTTAAAAATTGTCGAAAGCTCGGATCACAAGAAAAAAAATTTAAAAAATTGTCGAAAGCTCGGATCACCAGAAAAAAATTTTTTAAAAATTGTCGAAAGCTCGGATCACAAGAAAAAAATTTTTTAAAAATTGTCGAAAGCTCGGATCACAAGAAAAAATTTTTTAAAAAATTGTCGAAAGCTCGGATCACAAGAAAAAAATTTTTTAAAAATTGTCGAAAGCTCGGATCACAAGAAAATTTTTTTTTAAAAATTGTCGAAAGCTCGGATCACAAGAAAAAATTTTTTTAAAAATTGTCGAAAGCTCGGATCACAAGAAGAAAATTTTTTAAAAATTGTCGAAAGCTCGGATCACAAGAAAAAAATTTTTAAAAATTGTCGAAAGCTCGGATCACAAGAAAAATTTTTTTTAAAAATTGTCGAAAGCTCGGATCACAAGAAAAAAAATTTTTAAAAATTGTCGAAAGCTCGGATTACAAGAAAAAATTTTTTTAAAAATTGCCGAAAGCTCGGATCAAAAGAAAAAAAATTTATAAAAAT
Organism: Andrena marginata; assembly: GCA_963932335.1. Taxonomy (NCBI): domain Eukaryota; kingdom Metazoa; phylum Arthropoda; class Insecta; order Hymenoptera; family Andrenidae; genus Andrena; species Andrena marginata. Next base: position 5,324 of record CAWVQI010000362.1, read on the forward strand.
TGTCGAAAGCTCGGATCACAAGAAAAAAAATTTTTAAAAATTGTCGAAAGCTCGGATACAAGAAAAAATTTTTTAAAAAATTGTCGAAAGCTCGGATCACAAGAAAAAAATTTTTTAAAAATTGTCGAAAGCTCGGATTACAAGAAAAAAAATTTTTAAATATTGTCGAAAGCTCGGATCACAAGAAAAATTTTTTTTAAAAATTGTCGAAAGCTCGGATCACCAGAAAAAATTTTTTTAAAAATTGTCGAAAGCTCGGATCACAAGAAAAAAATTTTTTATAAATTGTCGAAAGCTCGGATCACAAGAAAAAAATTTTTTAAAAATTGTCGAAAGCTCGGATCACAAGAAAAAAACATTTAAAAAATTGTCGAAAGCTCGGATCACAAGAAAAAAAAATTTAAAAAATTGTCGAAAGCTCGGATCACCAGAAAAAAAATTTTTAAAAATTGTCGAAAGCTCGGATCACAAGAAAAAAAATTTTTAAAAATTGTCGAAAGCTCGGATCACAAGAAAAAATTTTTTAAAAAATTGTCGAAAGCTCGGATCACAAGAAAAAAATTTTTTAAAAATTGTCGAAAGCTCGGATCACAAGAAAAATTTTTTTTAAAAATTGTCGAAAGCTCGGATCACAAGAAAAAATTTTTTTAAAAATTGTCGAAAGCTCGGATCACAAGAAAAAAAATTTTTAAAAATTGTCGAAAGCTCGGATCACAAGAAAAAAATTTTTTAAAAATTGTCGAAAGCTCGGATCACAAGAAAAATTTTTTTTAAAAATTGTCGAAAGCTCGGATCACAAGAAAAAAAATTTTTAAAAATTGTCGAAAGCTCGGATCACAAGAAAAATTTTTTTTAAAAATTGTCGAAAGATCGGATCACAAGAAAAAAAATTTTTAAAAATTGTCGAAAGCTCGGATCACAAGAAAAAATTTTTTTAAAAATTGTCGAAAGCTCGGATCACAAGAAAAAATTTTTTTAAAAATTGCCGAAAGCTCGGATCAAAAGAAAAAAAATTTATAAAAATTGTCGAAAGCTCGGATCACAAGAAAAAAATTTTTTAAAAATTGTCGAAAGCTCGGATACATGAAAAAATTTTTTAAAAAATTGTCGAAAGCTCGGATCACAAGAAAAAAATTTTTTAAATATTGTCGAAAGCTCGGATCACAAGAAAAATTTTTTTTAAAAATTGTCGAAAGCTCGGATCACAAGAAAAAAATTTTTTAAAAATTGTCGAAAGCTCGGATCACAAGAAAAAATTTTTTTAAAAATTGCCGAAAGCTCGGATCAAAAGAAAAAAATTTATAAAAATTGTCGAAAGCTCGGATCACAAGAAAAAAATTTTTTAAAAATTGTCGAAAGCTCGGATACAAGAAAAAATTTTTTAAAAAATTGTCGAAAGCTCGGATCACAAGAAAAAAATTATTTAAATATTGTCGAAAGCTCGGATTACAAGAAAAAAAATTTTTAAAAATTGTCGAAAGCTCGGATCACAAGAAAATTTTTTTTAAAAAATTGTCCAAAGCTCGGATCATAAGAAAAATTTTTTTTAAAAATTGTCGAAAGCACGGATCACAAGAAAAAATTTTTTTAAAAATTGTCGAAAGCTCGGATCACAAGAAAAAAAATTTTTAAAAATTGTCGAAAGCTCGGATCACAAGAAAAAATTTTTTTAAAAATTGTCGAAAGCTCGGATCACAAGAAAAAAATTTTTTAAAGATTGCCGAAAGCTCGGATCACAAGAAAAAAATTTTTTAAAAATTGTCGAACGCTCGGATCACAAGAAAAAAAATTTTTAAAAATTGTCGAAAGCTCGGATCACAAGAAAAAAAATTTTTAAAAATTGTCGAAAGCTCGGATCACAAGAAAAAATTTTTTTAAAAATTGTCGAAAGCTCGGATCACAAGAAAAAATTTTTTTAAAAATTGTCGAAAGCTCGGATCACAAGAAAAAATTTTTTTAAAAATTGTCGAAAGCTCGGATCACCAAAAATTTTTTTTTTAAAAATTGTCGAAAGCTCGGATCACAAGAAAAAAAATTTTTAAAAATTGTCGAAAGCTCGGATCACAAGAAAAAAATTTTTTAAAAATTGTCGAAAGCTCGGATCACAAGAAAAAAAAATTTAAAAAATTGTCGAAAGCTCGGATCACCAGAAAAAAATTTTTAAAAATTGTCGAAAGATCGGATCACAAGAAAAAAATTTTTTAAAAATTGTCGAAAGCTCGGATCACAAGAAAAATTTTTTAAAAAATTGTCGAAAGCTCGGATCACAAGAAAAAAAATTTTTAAAAATTGTCGAAAGCTCGGATCACAAGAAAATTTTTTTTTAAAAATTGTCGAAAGCTCGGATCACAAGAAAAAATTTTTTTAAAAATTGTCGAAAGCTCGGATCACAAGAAAAAAATTTTTTAAAAATTGTCGAAAGCTCGGATCACAAGAAAAAAAATTTTTAAAAATTGTCGAAAGCTCGGATCACAAGAAAAATTTTTTTTAAAAATTGTCGAAAGCTCGGATCACAAGAAAAAAAATTTTTAAAAATTGTCGAAAGCTCGGATCACAAGAAAAAATTTTTTTAAAAATTGCCGAAAGCTCGGATCAAAAGAAAAAAAATTTATAAAAATTGTCGAAAGCTCGGATCACAAGAAAAAAATTTTTTAAAAATTGTCGAAAGCTCGGATACAAGAAAAAATTTTTTAAAAAATTGTCGAAAGCTCGGATCACAAAAAAAAATTTTTTTAAAAATTGTCGAAAGCTCGGATCACAAGAAAAAATTTTTTTAAAAATTGTCGAAAGCTCGGATCACAAGAAAAAAAATTTTTAAAAATTGTCGAAAGCTCGGATCACAAGAAATAATTTTTTTAAAAATTGTCGAAAGCTCGGAACACAAGAAAAAAATTTTTTAAAAATTGTCGAAAGCTCGGAGCATAAGAAAAAAATTTTTTAAAAATTGTTGAAAGCTCGGATCACAAGAAAAAAAATTTTTAACAATTGTCGAAAGCTCGGATCACAAGAAAAATTTTTTTAAAAAATTGTCGAAAGCTCGGATCACAAGAAAAAAATTTTTTAAAAATTGTCGAAAGCTCGGATCACAAGAAAAAATTTTTTTAAAAATTGTCGAAAGCTCGGATCACAAGAAAAAATTTTTTTAAAAATTGTCGAAAGCTCGGATCACAAGAAAAAAAAATTTTAAAAATTGTCGAAAGCTCGGATCACAAGAAAAAAAATTTTTAAAAATTGTCGAAAGCTCGGATCACAAGAAAAAAATTTTTTAAAAATTGTCGAAAGCTCGGATCACAAGAAAAAAAATTTTTAAAAATTGTCGAAAGCTCGGATCACAAGAAAAAATTTTTTTAAAAATTGTCGAAAGCTCGGATCACAAGAAAAAAAAATTTTAAAAATTGTCGAAAGCTCGGATCACCAGAAAAAAATTTTTTAAAAATTGTCGAAAGCTCGGATCACAAGAAAAAAATTTTTTAAAAATTGTCGAAAGCTCGGATCACAAGAAAAAATTTTTTAAAAAATTGTCGAAAGCTCGGATCACAAGAAAAAAATTTTTTAAAATTTGTCGAAAGCTCGGATCACAAGAAAATTTTTTTTCAAAATTGTCGAAAGCTCGGATCACAAGAAAAAAAATTTTTAAAAATTGTCGAAAGCTCGGATCACAAGAAAAAAATTTTTTAAAAATTGTCGAAAGCTCGGATCACAAGACAAAAAATTTTTAAAAATTGTCGAAAGCTCGGATCACAAGAAAATTTTTTTTTAAAAATTGTCGAAAGCTCGGATCACAAGAAAAAAAATTTTTAAAAATTGTCGAAAGCTCGGATCACAAGAAAAATTTTTTTTAAAAATTGTCGAAAGCTCGGATCACAAGAAAACAAATTTTTAAAAATTGTCGAAAGCTCGGATCACAAGAAAAAATTTTTTTAAAAATTGTCGAAAGCTCGGATCACAAGAAAAAATTTTTTTAAAAATTGTCGAAAGCTCGGATCACAAGAAAAAAATTTTTTAAAAATTGCCGAAAGCTCGGATCACAAGAAAAAAATTTTTTAAAAATTGTCGAAAGCTCGGATCACAAGAAAAAAAATTTTTAAAAATTGTCGAAAGCTCGGATCACAAGAAAAAAAATGTTTAAAAATTGTCGAAAGCTCGGATCACAAGAAAAAATTTTTTTAAAAATTGTCGAAAGCTCGGATCACAAGAAAAAAAATTTTTAAAAATTGTCGAAAGCTCGGATCACCAGAAAAAAATTTTTTAAAAATTGTCGAAAGCTCGGATCACAAGAAAAAAATTTTTTAAAAATTGTCGAAAGCTCGGATCACAAGAAAAAATTTTTTAAAAAATTGTCGAAAGCTCGGATCACAAGAAAAAAATTTTTTAAAATTTGTCGAAAGCTCGGATCACAAGAAAATTTTTTTTCAAAATTGTCGAAAGCTCGGATCACAAGAAAAAAAATTTTTAAAAATTGTCGAAAGCTCGGATCACAAGAAAAAAATTTTTTAAAAATTGTCGAAAGCTCGGATCACAAGACAAAAAATTTTTAAAAATTGTCGAAAGCTCGGATCACAAGAAAAATTTTTTTTAAAAATTGTCGAAAGCTCGGATCACAAGAAAAAAAATTTTTAAAAATTGTCGAAAGCTCGGATCACAAGAAAAATTTTTTTTAAAAATTGTCGAAAGCTCGGATCACAAGAAAACAAATTTTTAAAAATTGTCGAAAGCTCGGATCACAAGAAAAAATTTTTTTAAAAATTGTCGAAAGCTCGGATCACAAGAAAAAATTTTTTTAAAAATTGTCGAAAGCTCGGATCACAAGAAAAAAATTTTTTAAAAATTGCCGAAAGCTCGGATCACAAGAAAAAAATTTTTTAAAAATTGTCGAAAGCTCGGATCACAAGAAAAAAATTTTTTAAAAATTGTCGAAAGCTCGGATCACAAGAAAAAAAATTTTTAAAAATTGTCGAAAGCTCGGATCACAAGAAAAATTTTTTTTAAAAATTGTCGAAAGCTCGGATCACAAGAAAAAATTTTTTTAAAAATTGTCGAAAGCTCGGATCACAAGAAAAAATTTTTTTAAAAATTGTCGAAAGCTCGGATCACAAGAAAAAATTTTTTTAAAAATTGTCGAAAGCTCGGATCACAAGAAAAAAAATTTTTAAAAATTGTCGAAAGCTCGGATCACAAGAAAAAAATTTTTTAAAAATTGTCGAAAGCTCGGATCACAAGAAAAAAAAATTTAAAAAATTGTCGAAAGCTCAGATCACCAGAAAAAAATTTTTTAAAAATTGTCGAAAGCTCGGATCACAAGAAAAAAATTTTTTAAAAATTGTCGAAAGCTCGGATCACAAGAAAAAATTTTTTAAAAAATTGTCGAAAGCTCGGATCACAAGAAAAAAATTTTTTAAAAATTGTCGAAAGCTCGGATCACAAGAAACAATTTTTTTAAAAATTGTCGAAAGCTCGGATCACAAGAAAAAAAATTTTTAAAAATTGTCGAAAGCTCGGATCACAAGAAAAAATTTTTTTAAAAATTGTCGAAAGCTCGGATCACAAGAAAAAAAATTTTTAAAAATTGTCGAAAGCTCGGATCACAAGAAAAATTTTTTTTAAAAATTGTCGAAAGCTCGGATCACAAGAAAAATTTTTTTTAAAAATTGTCGAAAGCTCGGATCACCAGAAAAAATTTTTTTAAAAATTGTCGAAAGCTCGGATCACAAGAAAAAAAATTTTAAAAATTGTCGAAAGCTCGGAAAACAAGAAAAAAATTTTTTAAAAATTGTCGAAAGCTCGGATCACAAGAAAAAAAAATTAAAAAATTGTCGAAAGCTCGGATCACCAGAAAAAAATTTTTTAAAAATTGTCGAAAGCTCGGATCACAAGAAAAAAATTTTTTAAAAATTGTAGAAAGCTCGGATCAAAAGAAAAAATTTTTTAAAAATTGTCGAAAGCTCGGATCACAAGAAAAAATTTTTTTAAAAATTGTCGAAAGCTCGGATCACAAGAAAAAAAATTTTTAAAAATTGTCGAAAGCTCGGATCACAAGAAAAAAAATTTTTAAAAATTGTCGAAAGCTCGGATCACAAGAAAAAATTTTTTTAAAAATTGTCGAAAGCTCGGATCACAAGAAAAAAAAATTTTAAAAATTGTCGAAAGCTCGGATCACAAGAAAATTTTTTTTTAAAAATTGTCGAAAGCTCGGATCACAAGAAAAAATTTTTTTAAAAATTGTCGAAAGCTCGGATCACAAGAAAAAATTTTTTTAAAAATTGTCGAAAGCTCGGATCACAAGAAAAAAAATTTTTAATAATTGTCGAAAGCTCGGATCACAAGAAAAATTTTTTTAAAAATTGTCGAAAGCTCGGATCACAAGAAAAAATTTTTTTGAAAATTGTCGAAAGCTCGGATCACAAGAAAAAAAATTTTTAAAAATTGTCGAAAGCTCGGATCACAAGAAAAAAAATTTTTACAAATTGTCGAAAGCTCGGATCACAAGAAAAAAATTTTTTAAAAATTGTCGAAAACTCGGATCACAAGAAAAAAAATTTAAAAAATTGTCGAAAGCTCGGATCACCAGAAAAAAATTTTTTAAAAATTGTCGAAAGCTCGGATCACAAGAAAAAAATTTTTTAAAAATTGTCGAAAGCTCGGATCACAAGAAAAAATTTTTTAAAAAATTGTCGAAAGCTCGGATCACAAGAAAAAAATTTTTTAAAAATTGTCGAAAGCTCGGATCACAAGAAAAAATTTTTTTAAAAATTGTCGAAAGCTCGGATCACAAGAAAAATTTTTTTTAAAAATTGTCGAAAGCTCGGATCACAAGAAAAAATTTTTTTAAAAATTGCCGAAAACTCGGATCAAAAGAAAAAAAATTTATAAAAATTGTCGAAAGCTCGGATCACAAGAATAAAATTTTTTAAAAATTGTCGAAAGCTCGGATACAAGAAAAAATTTTTTAAAAAATTGTCGAAAGCTCGGAACACAAGAAAAAAATTTTTTAAAAATTGTCGAAAGCTCGGATTACAAGAAAAAAAATTTTTAAAAATTGTCGAAAGCTCGGATCACAAGAAAATTTTTTTTAAAAAATTGTCCAAAGCTCGGATCATAAGAAAAATTTTTTTTAAAAATTGTCGAAAGCTCGGATCACAAGAAAAATTTTTTTTAAAAATTGTCGAAAGCTCGGATCACAAGAAAAAAAATTTTTAAAAATTGTCGAAAGCTCGGATCACAAGAAAAAATTTTTTTAAAAATTGTCGAAAGCTCGGATCACAAGAAAAAAAATTTTTAAAAATTGCCGAAAGCTCGGATCACAAGAAAAATTTTTTTTAAAAATTGTCGAAAGCTCGGATCACAAGAAAAAAAATTTTTAAAAATTGTCGAAAGCTCGGATCACAAGAAAAAAAATTTTTAAAAATTGTCGAAAGCTCGGATCACAAGAAAAATTTTTTTTAAAAATTGTCGAAAGCTCGGATCACAAGAAAAAATTTTTTTAAAAATTGTCGAAAGCTCGGATCACAAGAAAAAATTTTTTTAAAAATTGTCGAAAGCTCGGATCACCAGAAAAAATTTTTTTAAAAATTGTCGAAAGCTCGGATCACAAGAAAAAAAATTTTTAAAAATTGTCGAAAGCTCGGATCACAAGAAAAAAATTTTTAAAAATTGTCGAAAGCTCGGATCACAAGAAAAAAAATTTAAAAAATTGTCGAAAGCTTGGATCACCAGAAAAAATTTTTTAAAAATTGTCGAAAGCTCGGATCACAAGAAAAAAAATTTTTAAAAATTGTCGAAAGCTCGGATCACAAGAAAAAATTTTTTAAAAAATTGTCGAAAGCTCGGATCACAAGAAAAAAATTTTTTAAAAATTGTCGAAAGCTCGGATCACAAGAAAAATTTTTTTTAAAAATTGTCGAAAGCTCGGATCACAAGAAAAAAAATTTTTAAAAATTGTCGAAAGCTCGGATCACAAGAAAAAAATTTTTTAAAAATTGTCGACAGCTCGGATCACAAGAAAAAAATTTTTTAAAAATTGCCGAAAGCTCGGATCACAAGAAAAAAAATTTTTAAAAATTGTCGAAAGCTCGGATCACAAGAAAAAAATTTTTTAAAAATTGTCGAAAGCTCGGATCACAAGAAAAAAAAATTTCAAAAATTGTCGAAAGCTCGGATCACCAGAAAAAAATTTTTTAAAAATTGTCGAAATCTCGGATCACAAGAAAAAAATTTTTTAAAAATTGTCGAAAGCTCGGATCACAAGAAAAAATTTTTTAAAAAATTGTCGAAAGCTCGGATCACAGGAAAAAAATTTTTTAAAAATTGTCGAAAGCTCGGATCACAAGAAAAATTTTTTTTAAAAATTGTCGAAAGCTCGGATCACAAGAAAAAAAATTTATAAAAATTGTCGAAAGCTCGGATCACAAGAAAAAATTTTTTTAAAAATTTTCGAAAGCTCGGATCACAAGAAAAAAAATTTTTAAAAATTGTCGAAAGCTCGGATCGCAAGAAAAATTTTTTTTAAAAATTGTCGAAAGCTCGGAACACAAGAAAAAATTTTTTTAAAAATTGTCGAAAGCTCGGATCACAAGAAAAAAATTTTTTAAAAATTGTCGAAAGCTCGGATCTCAAGAAAAATTTTTTTTAAAAATTGTCGAAAGCTCGGATCACAAGAAAAAAAATTTTTAAAAATTGTCGAAAGCTCGGATCACAAGAAAAATTTTTTTTAAAAATTGTCGAAAGCTCGGATCACAAGAAAAAAAATTTTTAAAAATTGTCGAAAGCTCGGATCACAAGAAAAATTTTTTTAAAAAATTGTCGAAAGCTCGGATCACAAGAAAAAATTTTTTTAAAAATTGTCGAAAGCTCGGATCACAAGAAAAAAAATTTTTAAAAATTGTCGAAAGCTCGGATCAAAAGAAAAAAAATTTTTAAAAATTGTCGAAAGCTCGGATCACAAGAAAAAATTTTTTTAAAAATTGTCGAAAGCTCGGATCACAAGAAAAAATTTTTTTAAAAATTGTCGAAAGCTCGGATCACAAGAAAAAATTTTTTTAAAAATTGTCGAAAGCTCGGATCACCAGAAAAAATTTTTTTAAAAATTGTCGAAAGCTCGGATCACAAGAAAAAAAATTTTTAAAAATTGTCGAAAGCTCGGATCACAAGAAAAAAATTTTTTAAAAATTGTCGAAAGCTCGGATCACAAGAAAAAAAAATTTAAAAAATTGTCGAAAGCTCGGATCACCAGAAAAAAATTTTTTAAAAATTGTCGAAAGCTCGGATCACAAGAAAAAAATTTTTTAAAAATTGTCGAAAGCTCGGATCACAAGAAAAAATTTTTTAAAAAATTGTCGAAAGCTCGGATCACAAGAAAAAAATTTTTTAAAAATTGTCGAAAGCTCGGATCACAAGAAAAAAAATTTTTACAAATTGTCGAAAGCTCGGATCACAAGAAAAAAATTTTTTAAAAATTGTCGAAAGCTCGGATCACAAGAAAAAATTTTTTTAAAAATTGTCGAAAGCTCGGATCACAAGAAAAAATTTTTTTAAAAATTGTCGAAAGCTCGGATCACCAGAAAAAATTTTTTTAAAAATTGTCGAAAGCTCGGATCACAAGAAAAAAAATTTTTAAAAATTGTCGAAAGCTCGGATCACAAGAAAAAAATTTTTTAAAAATTGTCGAAAGCTCGGATCACAAGAAAAAAAAATTTTAAAAATTGTCGAAAGCTCGGATCACAAGAAAAAAAATTTTTACAAATTGTCGAAAGCTCGGATCACAAGAAAAAAATTTTTTAAAAATTGTCGAAAGCTCGGATCACAAGAAAAAATTTTTTTAAAAATTGTCGAAAGCTCGGATCACAAGAAAAAATTTTTTTAAAAATTGTCGAAAGCTCGGATCACCAGAAAAAATTTTTTTAAAAATTGTCGAAAGCTCGGATCACAAGAAAAAAAATTTTTAAAAATTGTCGAAAGCTCGGATCACAAGAAAAAAATTTTTTAAAAATTGTCGAAAGCTCGGTTCACAAGAAAAAAAAATTTAAAAAATTGTCGAAAGCTCGGATCACCAGAAAAAAATTTTTTAAAAATTGTCGAAAGCTCGGATCACAAGAAAAAAATTTTTTAAAAATTGTCGAAAGCTCGGATCACAAGAAAAAATTTTTTAAAAAATTGTCGAAAGCTCGGATCACAAGAAAAAAATTTTTTAAAAATTGTCGAAAGCTCGGATCACAAGAAAAAATTTTTTTAAAAATTGTCGAAACCTCGGATCACAAGAAAAAAAAATTTTAAAAATTGTCGAAAGCTCGGATCACAAGAAAAAAAATTTTTAAAAATTGTCGAAAGCTCGGATCACAAGAAAAAAAATTTTTAAAAATTGTCGAAAGCTCGGATCACAAGAAAAAAAATTTTTAAAAATTGTCGAAAGCTCGGATCAGAAGAAAAATTTTTTTTAAAAATTGTCGAAAGCTCGGATCACAAGAAAAAATTTTTTTAAAAATTGTCGAAAGCTCGGATCACAAGAAAAAAATTTTTTAAAAATTGTCGAAAGCTCGGATCACAAGAAAAAAAATTTTTAAAAATTGCCGAAAGCTCGGATCACAAGAAAAAAAATTTTTAAAAATTGTCGAAAGCTCGGATCACAAGAAAAAATTTTTTTAAAAATTGTCGAAAGCTCGGATCACAAGAAAAAATTTTAAAAAATTGTCGAAAGCTCGGATCACCAGAAAAAAATTTTTTAAAAATTGTCGAAAGCTCGGATCACAAGAAAAAAATTTTTTAAAAATTGTCGAAAGCTCGGATCACAAGAAAAAATTTTTTAAAAAATTGTCGAAAGCTCGGACCACAAGAAAAAAATTTTTTAAAAATTGTCGAAAGCTCGGATCACAAGAAAAATTTTTTTTAAAAATTGTCGAAAGCTCGGATCACAAGAAAAAAAATTTTTAAAAATTGTCGAAAGCTCGGATCACAAGAAAAAATTTTTTTAAAAATTGTCGAAAGCTCGGATCACAAGAAAAAAAATTTTGAAAAATTGTCGAAAGCTCGGATCACAAGAAAAATTTTTTTTAAAAATTGTCGAAAGCTCGGATCACAAGAAAAATTTTTTTTAAAAATTGTCGAAAGCTCGGATCACAAGAAAAAAAATTTTTAAAAATTGTCGAAAGCTCGGATCAAAAGAAAAAAAATTTTTAAAAATTGTCGAAAGCTCGGATCACAAGAAAAAATTTTTTTAAAAATTGTCGAAAGCTCGGATCACAAGAAAAAATTTTTTTAAAAATTGTCGAAAGCTCGGATCACAAGAAAAAATTTTTTTAAAAATTGTCGAAAGCTCGGATCACCAGAAAAAATTTTTTTAAAAATTGTCGAAAGCTCGGATCACAAGAAAAAAAATTTTTAAAAATTGTCGAAAGCTCGGATCACAAGAAAAAAATTTTTTAAAAATTGTCGAAAGCTCGGATCACAAGAAAAAAAAATTTAAAAAATTGTCGAAAGCTCGGATCACAAGAAAAAAATTTTTTAAAAATTGTCGAAAGCTCGGATCACAAGAAAAATTTTTTTTAAAAATTGTCGAAAGCTCGGATCACAAGAAAAAAAATTTTTAAAAATTGTCGAAAGCTCGGATCACAAGAAAAAATTTTTTTAAAAATTGTCGAAAGCTCGGATCACAAGAAAAAAAATTTTTAAAAATTGTCGAAAGCTCGGATCACAAGAAAAATTTTTTTTAAAAATTGTCGAAAGCTCGGAACACAAGAAAAAATTTTTTTAAAAATTGTCGAAAGCTCGGATCACAAGAAAAAATTTTTTTAAAAATTGCCGAAAGCTCGGATCACAAGAAAAAAAATTTTTAAAAATTGTCGAAAGCTCGGATCACAAGAAAAAATTTTTTTAAAAATTGTCGAAAGCTCGGATCACAAGAAAAAAAATTTAAAAAATTGTCGAAAGCTCGGATCACCAGAAAAAAATTTTTTAAAAATTGTCGAAAGCTCGGATCACAAGAAAAAAATTTTTTAAAAATTGTCGAAAGCTCGGATCACAAGAAAAAAATTTTTTAAAAATTGTCGAAAGCTCGGATCACAAGAAAAAATTTTTTTAAAAATTGTCGAAAGCTCGGATCACAAGAAAAAAAAATTTAAAAAATTGTCGAAAGCTCGGATCACCAGAAAAAATTTTTTTAAAAATTGTCGAAAGCTCGGATCACAAGAAAAAAAATTTTTAAAAATTGTCGAAAGCTCGGATCACAAGAAAAATTTTTTTAAAAAATTGTCGAAAGCTCGGATCACAAGAAAAAAAATTTTTAAAAATTGTCGAAAGCTCGGATCACAAGAAAAAAATTTTTTAAAAATTGTCGAAAGCTCGGATCACAAGAAAAATTTTTTTTAAAAATTGTCGAAAGCTCGGATCACAAGAAAAAAAATTTTTAAAAATTGTCGAAAGCTCGGATCACAAGAAAAAATTCTTTTAAAAATTGTCGAAAGCTCGGATCACAAGAAAAAAAATTTTTAAAAATTGTCGAAAGCTCGGATCACAAGAAAAAATTTTTTTAAAAATTGTCGAAAGCTCGGATCACAAGAAAAAATTTTTTTAAAAATTGCCGAAAACTCGGATCAAAAGAAAAAAAATTTATAAAAATTGTCGAAAGCTCGGATCACAAGAATAAAATTTTTTAAAAATTGTCGAAAGCTCGGATACAAGAAAAAATTTTTTAAAAAATTGTCGAAAGCTCGGATCACAAGAAAAAAATTTTTTAAAAATTGTCGAAAGCTCGGATTACAAGAAAAAAAATTTTTAAAAATTGTCGAAAGCTCGGATCACAAGAAATTTTTTTTTAAAAAATTGTCCAAAGCTCGGATCATAAGAAAATTTTTTTTTAAAAATTGTCGAAAGCTCGGATCACAAGAAAAATTTTTTTTAAAAATTGTCGAAAGCTCGGATCACAAGAAAAAAAATTTTTAAAAATTGTCGAAAGCTCGGATCACAAGAAAAAATTTTTAAAAAATTGTCGAAAGCTCGGATCACAAGAAAAAAAATTTTTAAAAATTGCCGAAAGCTCGTATCACAAGAAAAAAAATTTTTAAAAATTGTCGAAAGCTCGGATCACAAGAAAAAAAATTTTTAAAAATTGTCGAAAGCTCGGATCACAAGAAAAAATTTTTTTAAAAATTGTCGAAAGCTCGGATCACAAGAAAAAATTTTTTTAAAAATTGTCGAAAGCTCGGATCACAAGAAAAAATTTTTTTAAAAATTGTCGAAAGCTCGGATCACAAGAAAAAATTTTTTTAAAAATTGTCGAAAGCTCGGATCACCAGAAAAAATTTTTTTAAAAATTGTCGAAAGCTCGGATCACAAGAAAAAAAATTTTTAAAAATTGTCGAAAGCTCGGATCACAAGAAAAAAAATTTTTAAAAATTGTCGAAAGCTCGGATCACAAGAAAAAAAATTTAAAAAATTGTCGAAAGCTCGGATCACCAGAAAAAATTTTTTAAAAATTGTCGAAAGCTCGGATCACAAGAAAAAAAATTTTTAAAAATTGTCGAAAGCTCGGATCACAAGAAAAAATTTTTTAAAAAATTGTCGAAAGCTCGGATCACAAGAAAAAAATTTTTTAAAAATTGTCGAAAGCTCGGATCACAAGAAAAATTTTTTTTAAAAATTGTCGAAAGCTCGGATCACAAGAAAAAAAATTTTTAAAAATTGTCGAAAGCTCGGATCACAAGAAAAATTTTTTTTAAAAATTGTCGACAGCTCGGATCACAAGAAAAAAATTTTTTAAAAATTGCCGAAAGCTCGGATCACAAGAAAAAAAATTTTTAAAAATTGTCGAAAGCTCGGATCACAAGAAAAAAATTTTTTAAAAATTGTCGAAAGCTCGGATCACAAGAAAAAAAATTTTTAAAAATTGTCGAAAGCTCGGATCACAAGAAAAAAATTTTTTAAAAATTGTCGAAAGCTCGGATCACAAGAAAAAAATTTTTTAAAAATTGTCGAAAGCTCGGATCACAAGAAAAATTTTTTTTAAAAATTGTCGAAAGCTCGGATCACAAGAAAAAAAATTTTTAAAAATTGTCGAAAGCTCGGATCACAAGAAAAAATTTTTTTAAAAATTGTCGAAAGCTCGGATCACAAGAAAAAAAATTTTTAAAAATTGTCGAAAGCTCGGATCACAAGAAAAATTTTTTTTAAAAATTGTCGAAAGCTCGGATCACAAGAAAAAAAATTTTTAAAAATTGTCGAAAGCTCGGATCACAAGAAAAAAATTTTTTAAAAATTGTCGAAAGCTCGGATCACAAGAAAAAAAAATTTAAAAAATTGTCGAAAGCTCGGATCACAAGAAAAAAATTTTTTAAAAATTGTCGAAAGCTCGGATCACAAGAAAAATTTTTTTTAAAAATTGTCGAAAGCTCGGATCACAAGAAAAAAAATTTTTAAAAATTGTCGAAAGCTCGGATCACAAGAAAAAATTTTTTTAAAAATTGTCGAAAGCTCGGATCACAAGAAAAAAAATTTTTAAAAATTGTCGAAAGCTCGGATCACAAGAAAAATTTTTTTTAAAAATTGTCGAAAGCTCGGAACACAAGAAAAAATTTTTTTAAAAATTGTCGAAAGCTCGGATCACAAGAAAAAATTTTTTTAAAAATTGCCGAAAGCTCGGATCACAAGAAAAAAAATTTTTAAAAATTGTCGAAAGCTCGGATCACAAGAAAAAATTTTTTTAAAAATTGTCGAAAGCTCGGATCACAAGAAAAAAAATTTAAAAAATTGTCGAAAGCTCGGATCACCAGAAAAAAATTTTTTAAAAATTGTCGAAAGCTCGGATCACAAGAAAAAAATTTTTTAAAAATTGTCGAAAGCTCGGATCACAAGAAAAAAATTTTTTAAAAATTGTCGAAAGCTCGGATCACAAGAAAAAATTTTTTTAAAAATTGTCGAAAGCTCGGATCACAAGAAAAAAAAATTTAAAAAATTGTCGAAAGCTCGGATCACCAGAAAAAATTTTTTTAAAAATTGTCGAAAGCTCGGATCACAAGAAAAAAAATTTTTAAAAATTGTCGAAAGCTCGGATCACAAGAAAAAATTTTTTAAAAAATTGTCGAAAGCTCGGATCACAAGAAAAAAAATTTTTAAAAATTGTCGAAAGCTCGGATCACAAGAAAAAAATTTTTTAAAAATTGTCGAAAGCTCGGATCACAAGAAAAATTTTTTTTAAAAATTGTCGAAAGCTCGGATCACAAGAAAAAAAATTTTTAAAAATTGTCGAAAGCTCGGATCACAAGAAAAAATTCTTTTAAAAATTGTCGAAAGCTCGGATCACAAGAAAAAAAATTTTTAAAAATTGTCGAAAGCTCGGATCACAAGAAAAAATTTTTTTAAAAATTGTCGAAAGCTCGGATCACAAGAAAAAATTTTTTTAAAAATTGCCGAAAACTCGGATCAAAAGAAAAAAAATTTATAAAAATTGTCGAAAGCTCGGATCACAAGAATAAAATTTTTTAAAAATTGTCGAAAGCTCGGATACAAGAAAAAATTTTTTAAAAAATTGTCGAAAGCTCGGATCACAAGAAAAAAATTTTTTAAAAATTGTCGAAAGCTCGGATTACAAGAAAAAAAATTTTTAAAAATTGTCGAAAGCTCGGATCACAAGAAATTTTTTTTTAAAAAATTGTCCAAAGCTCGGATCATAAGAAAATTTTTTTTTAAAAATTGTCGAAAGCTCGGATCACAAGAAAAATTTTTTTTAAAAATTGTCGAAAGCTCGGATCACAAGAAAAAAAATTTTTAAAAATTGTCGAAAGCTCGGATCACAAGAAAAAATTTTTAAAAAATTGTCGAAAGCTCGGATCACAAGAAAAAAAATTTTTAAAAATTGCCGAAAGCTCGGATCACAAGAAAAAAAATTTTTAAAAATTGTCGAAAGCTCGGATCACAAGAAAAAAAATTTTTAAAAATTGTCGAAAGCTCGGATCACAAGAAAAAATTTTTTTAAAAATTGTCGAAAGCTCGGATCACAAGAAAAAATTTTTTTAAAAATTGTCGAAAGCTCGGATCACAAGAAAAAATTTTTTTAAAAATTGTCGAAAGCTCGGATCACAAGAAAAAATTTTTTTAAAAATTGTCGAAAGCTCGGATCACCAGAAAAAATTTTTTTAAAAATTGTCGAAAGCTCGGATCACAAGAAAAAAAATTTTTAAAAATTGTCGAAAGCTCGGATCACAAGAAAAAAAATTTTTAAAAATTGTCGAAAGCTCGGATCACAAGAAAAAAAATTTAAAAAATTGTCGAAAGCTCGGATCACCAGAAAAAATTTTTTAAAAATTGTCGAAAGCTCGGATCACAAGAAAAAAAATTTTTAAAAATTGTCGAAAGCTCGGATCACAAGAAAAAATTTTTTAAAAAATTGTCGAAAGCTCGGATCACAAGAAAAAAATTTTTTAAAAATTGTCGAAAGCTCGGATCACAAGAAAAATTTTTTTTAAAAATTGTCGAAAGCTCGGATCACAAGAAAAAAAATTTTTAAAAATTGTCGAAAGCTCGGATCACAAGAAAAAATTTTTTTAAAAATTGTCGACAGCTCGGATCACAAGAAAAAAATTTTTTAAAAATTGCCGAAAGCTCGGATCACAAGAAAAAAAATTTTTAAAAATTGTCGAAAGCTCGGATCACAAGAAAAAAATTTTTTAAAAATTGTCGAAAGCTCGGATCACAAGAAAAAAAATTTTTAAAAATTGTCGAAAGCTCGGATCACAAGAAAAAAATTTTTTAAAAATTGTCGAAAGCTCGGATCACAAGAAAAAAATTTTTTAAAAATTGTCGAAAGCTCGGATCACAAGAAAAATTTTTTTTAAAAATTGTCGAAAGCTCGGATCACAAGAAAAAAAATTTTTAAAAATTGTCGAAAGCTCGGATCACAAGAAAAAATTTTTTTAAAAATTGTCGAAAGCTCGGATCACAAGAAAAAAAATTTTTAAAAATTGTCGAAAGCTCGGATCACAAGAAAAATTTTTTTTAAAAATTGTCGAAATCTCGGATCACAAGAAAAAATTTTTTTAAAAATTGTCGAAAGCTCGGATCACAAGAAAAAAAATTTTTAAAAATTGTCGAAAGCTCGGATCAAAAGAAAAAAAATTTTTAAAAATTGTCGAAAGCTCGGATCACAAGAAAAAATTTTTTTAAAAATTGTCGAAAGCTCGGATCATAAGAAAAAATTTTTTTAAAAATTGTCGAAAGCTCGGATCACAAGAAAAAATTTTTTTAAAAATTGTCGAAAGCTCGGATCACCAGAAAAAATTTTTTTAAAAATTGTCGAAAGCTCGGATCACAAGAAAAAAATTTTTTAAAAATTGTCGAAAGCTCGGATCACAAGAAAAATTTTTTTTAAAAATTGTCGAAAGCTCGGATCACAAGAAAAAATTTTTTTAAAAATTGTCGAAAGCTCGGATCACCAGAAAAAATTTTTTTAAAAATTGTCGAAAGCTCGGATCACAAGAAAAAAAATTTTTAAAAATTGTCGAAAGCTCGGATCACAAGAAAAAAATTTTTTAAAAATTGTCGAAAGCTCGGATCACAAGAAAAAAAAATTTAAAAAATTGTCGAAAGCTCGGATCACCAGAAAAAAATTTTTTAAAAATTGTTGAAAGCTCGGATCACAAGAAAAAAATTTTTTAAAAATTGTCGAAAGCTCGGATCACAAGAAAAAATTTTTTAAAAAATTGTCGAAAGCTCGGATCACAAGAAAAAAATTTTTTAAAAATTGTCGAAAGCTCGGATCACAAGAAAAAATTTTTTTAAAAATTGTCGAAACCTCGGATCACAAGAAAAAAAAATTTTAAAAATTGTCGAAAGCTCGGATCACAAGAAAAAAAATTTTTAAAAATTGTCGAAAGCTCGGATCACAAGAAAAAAAATTTTTAAAAATTGTCGAAAGCTCGGATCACAAGAAAAAAAATTTTTAAAAATTGTCGAAAGCTCGGATCACAAGAAAAATTTTTTTTAAAAATTGTCGAAAGCTCGGATCACAAGAAAAATTTTTTTTAAAAATTGTCGAAAGCTCGGATCACAAGAAAAAAATTTTTTAAAAATTGCCGAAAGCTCGGATCACAAGAAAAAAATTTTTTAAAAATTGTCGAAAGCTCGGATCACAAGAAAAATTTTTTTTAAAAATTGTCGAAAGCTCGGATCAAAAGAAAAAAAAATTTTAAAAATTGTCGAAAGCTCGGATCACAAGAAAAAATTTTTTTAAAAATTGTCGAAAGCTCGGATCACAAGAAAAAAAATTTTGAAAAATTGTCGAAAGCTCGGATCACAAGAAAAATTTTTTTTAAAAATTGTCAAAAGCTCGGATCACAAGAAAAATTTTTTTTAAAAATTGTTGAAAGCTCGGATCACAAGAAAAAAAATTTTTAAAAATTGTCGAAAGCTCGGATCAAAAGAAAAAAAATTTTTAAAAATTGTCGAAAGCTCGGATCACAAGAAAAAATTTTTTTAAAAATTGTCGAAAGCTCGGATCACAAGAAAAAATTTTTTTAAAAATTGTCGAAAGCTCGGATCACCAGAAAAAATTTTTTTAAAAATTGTCGAAAGCTCGGATCACAAGAAAAAAAATTTTTAAAAATTGTCGAAAGCTCGGATCACAAGAAAAAAATTTTTTAAAAATTGTCGAAAGCTCGGTTCACAAGAAAAAAAAATTTAAAAAATTGTCGAAAGCTCGGATCACCAGAAAAAAATTTTTTAAAAATTGTCGAAAGCTCGGATCACAAGAAAAAAATTTTTTAAAAATTGTCGAAAGCTCGGATCACAAGAAAAAATTTTTTAAAAAATTGTCGAAAGCTCGGATCACAAGAAAAAAATTTTTTAAAAATTGTCGAAAGCTCGGATCACAAGAAAAAATTTTTTTAAAAATTGTCGAAACCTCGGATCACAAGAAAAAAAAATTTTAAAAATTGTCGAAAGCTCGGATCACAAGAAAAAAAATTTTTAAAAATTGTCGAAAGCTCGGATCACAAGAAAAAAAATTTTTAAAAATTGTCGAAAGCTCGGATCACAAGAAAAAAAATTTTTAAAAATTGTCGAAAGCTCGGATCAGAAGAAAAATTTTTTTTAAAAATTGTCGAAAGCTCGGATCACAAGAAAAAATTTTTTTAAAAATTGTCGAAAGCTCGGATCACAAGAAAAAAATTTTTTAAAAATTGTCGAAAGCTCGGATCACCAGAAAAAATTTTTTTAAAAATTGTCGAAAGCTCGGATCACAAGAAAAAAAATTTTTAAAAATTGTCGAAAGCTCGGATCACAAGAAAAAAATTTTTTAAAAATTGTCGAAAGCTCGGATCACAAGAAAAAAAAATTTTAAAAATTGTCGAAAGCTCGGATCACAAGAAAAAAAATTTTTACAAATTGTCGAAAGCTCGGATCACAAGAAAAAAATTTTTTAAAAATTGTCGAAAGCTCGGATCACAAGAAAAAATTTTTTTAAAAATTGTCGAAAGCTCGGATCACAAGAAAAAATTTTTTTAAAAATTGTCGAAAGCTCGGATCACCAGAAAAAATTTTTTTAAAAATTGTCGAAAGCTCGGATCACAAGAAAAAAAATTTTTAAAAATTGTCGAAAGCTCGGATCACAAGAAAAAAATTTTTTAAAAATTGTCGAAAGCTCGGTTCACAAGAAAAAAAAATTTAAAAAATTGTCGAAAGCTCGGATCACCAGAAAAAAATTTTTTAAAAATTGTCGAAAGCTCGGATCACAAGAAAAAAATTTTTTAAAAATTGTCGAAAGCTCGGATCACAAGAAAAAATTTTTTAAAAAATTGTCGAAAGCTCGGATCACAAGAAAAAAATTTTTTAAAAATTGTCGAAAGCTCGGATCACAAGAAAAAATTTTTTTAAAAATTGTCGAAACCTCGGATCACAAGAAAAAAAAATTTTAAAAATGGTCGAAAGCTCGGATCACAAGAAAAAAAATTTTTAAAAATTGTCGAAAGCTCGGATCACAAGAAAAAAAATTTTTAAAAATTGTCGAAAGCTCGGATCACAAGAAAAAAAATTTTTAAAAATTGTCGAAAGCTCGGATCAGAAGAAAAATTTTTTTTAAAAATTGTCGAAAGCTCGGATCACAAGAAAAAATTTTTTTAAAAATTGTCGAAAGCTCGGATCACAAGAAAAAAATTTTTTAAAAATTGTCGAAAGCTCGGATCACAAGAAAAAAAATTTTTAAAAATTGCCGAAAGCTCGGATCACAAGAAAAAAAATTTTTAAAAATTGTCGAAAGCTCGGATCACAAGAAAAAATTTTTTTAAAAATTGTCGAAAGCTCGGATCACAAGAAAAAATTTTAAAAAATTGTCGAAAGCTCGGATCACCAGAAAAAAATTTTTTAAAAATTGTCGAAAGCTCGGATCACAAGAAAAAAATTTTTTAAAAATTGTCGAAAGCTCGGATCACAAGAAAAAATTTTTTAAAAAATTGTCGAAAGCTCGGACCACAAGAAAAAAATTTTTTAAAAATTGTCGAAAGCTCGGATCACAAGAAAAATTTTTTTTAAAAATTGTCGAAAGCTCGGATCACAAGAAAAAAAATTTTTAAAAATTGTCGAAAGCTCGGATCACAAGAAAAAATTTTTTTAAAAATTGTCGAAAGCTCGGATCACAAGAAAAAAAATTTTGAAAAATTGTCGAAAGCTCGGATCACAAGAAAAATTTTTTTTAAAAATTGTCGAAAGCTCGGATCACAAGAAAAATTTTTTTTAAAAATTGTCGAAAGCTCGGATCACAAGAAAAAAAATTTTTAAAAATTGTCGAAAGCTCGGATCAAAAGAAAAAAAATTTTTAAAAATTGTCGAAAGCTCGGATCACAAGAAAAAATTTTTTTAAAAATTGTCGAAAGCTCGGATCACAAGAAAAAATTTTTTTAAAAATTGTCGAAAGCTCGGATCACAAGAAAAAATTTTTTTAAAAATTGTCGAAAGCTCGGATCACCAGAAAAAATTTTTTTAAAAATTGTCGAAAGCTCGGATCACAAGAAAAAAAATTTTTAAAAATTGTCGAAAGCTCGGATCACAAGAAAAAAATTTTTTAAAAATTGTCGAAAGCTCGGATCACAAGAAAAAAAAATTTAAAAAATTGTCGAAAGCTCGGATCACAAGAAAAAAATTTTTTAAAAATTGTCGAAAGCTCGGATCACAAGAAAAATTTTTTTTAAAAATTGTCGAAAGCTCGGATCACAAGAAAAAAAATTTTTAAAAATTGTCGAAAGCTCGGATCACAAGAAAAAATTTTTTTAAAAATTGTCGAAAGCTCGGATCACAAGAAAAAAAATTTTTAAAAATTGTCGAAAGCTCGGATCACAAGAAAAATTTTTTTTAAAAATTGTCGAAAGCTCGGAACACAAGAAAAAATTTTTTTAAAAATTGTCGAAAGCTCGGATCACAAGAAAAAATTTTTTTAAAAATTGCCGAAAGCTCGGATCACAAGAAAAAAAATTTTTAAAAATTGTCGAAAGCTCGGATCACAAGAAAAAATTTTTTTAAAAATTGTCGAAAGCTCGGATCACAAGAAAAAAAATTTAAAAAATTGTCGAAAGCTCGGATCACCAGAAAAAAATTTTTTAAAAATTGTCGAAAGCTCGGATCACAAGAAAAAAATTTTTTAAAAATTGTCGAAAGCTCGGATCACAAGAAAAAAATTTTTTAAAAATTGTCGAAAGCTCGGATCACAAGAAAAAATTTTTTTAAAAATTGTCGAAAGCTCGGATCACAAGAAAAAAAAATTTAAAAAATTGTCGAAAGCTCGGATCACCAGAAAAAATTTTTTT
This sequence comes from Andrena marginata, assembly GCA_963932335.1. NCBI lineage: Eukaryota > Metazoa > Arthropoda > Insecta > Hymenoptera > Andrenidae > Andrena > Andrena marginata. The sequence goes on from CAWVQI010000362.1 coordinate 27,097, forward strand.
AAAAATTGTCGAAAGCTCGGATCACAAGAAAAAAAATTTTTAAAAATTGTCGAAAGCTCGGATCACAAGAAAAAATTTTTTAAAAAATTGTCGAAAGCTCGGATCACAAGAAAAAAAATTTTTAAAAATTGTCGAAAGCTCGGATCACAAGAAAAAAATTTTTTAAAAATTGTCGAAAGCTCGGATCACAAGAAAAATTTTTTTTAAAAATTGTCGAAAGCTCGGATCACAAGAAAAAAAATTTTTAAAAATTGTCGAAAGCTCGGATCACAAGAAAAAATTCTTTTAAAAATTGTCGAAAGCTCGGATCACAAGAAAAAAAATTTTTAAAAATTGTCGAAAGCTCGGATCACAAGAAAAAATTTTTTTAAAAATTGTCGAAAGCTCGGATCACAAGAAAAAATTTTTTTAAAAATTGCCGAAAACTCGGATCAAAAGAAAAAAAATTTATAAAAATTGTCGAAAGCTCGGATCACAAGAATAAAATTTTTTAAAAATTGTCGAAAGCTCGGATACAAGAAAAAATTTTTTAAAAAATTGTCGAAAGCTCGGATCACAAGAAAAAAATTTTTTAAAAATTGTCGAAAGCTCGGATTACAAGAAAAAAAATTTTTAAAAATTGTCGAAAGCTCGGATCACAAGAAATTTTTTTTTAAAAAATTGTCCAAAGCTCGGATCATAAGAAAATTTTTTTTTAAAAATTGTCGAAAGCTCGGATCACAAGAAAAATTTTTTTTAAAAATTGTCGAAAGCTCGGATCACAAGAAAAAAAATTTTTAAAAATTGTCGAAAGCTCGGATCACAAGAAAAAATTTTTAAAAAATTGTCGAAAGCTCGGATCACAAGAAAAAAAATTTTTAAAAATTGCCGAAAGCTCGGATCACAAGAAAAAAAATTTTTAAAAATTGTCGAAAGCTCGGATCACAAGAAAAAAAATTTTTAAAAATTGTCGAAAGCTCGGATCACAAGAAAAAATTTTTTTAAAAATTGTCGAAAGCTCGGATCACAAGAAAAAATTTTTTTAAAAATTGTCGAAAGCTCGGATCACAAGAAAAAATTTTTTTAAAAATTGTCGAAAGCTCGGATCACAAGAAAAAATTTTTTTAAAAATTGTCGAAAGCTCGGATCACCAGAAAAAATTTTTTTAAAAATTGTCGAAAGCTCGGATCACAAGAAAAAAAATTTTTAAAAATTGTCGAAAGCTCGGATCACAAGAAAAAAAATTTTTAAAAATTGTCGAAAGCTCGGATCACAAGAAAAAAAATTTAAAAAATTGTCGAAAGCTCGGATCACCAGAAAAAATTTTTTAAAAATTGTCGAAAGCTCGGATCACAAGAAAAAAAATTTTTAAAAATTGTCGAAAGCTCGGATCACAAGAAAAAATTTTTTAAAAAATTGTCGAAAGCTCGGATCACAAGAAAAAAATTTTTTAAAAATTGTCGAAAGCTCGGATCACAAGAAAAATTTTTTTTAAAAATTGTCGAAAGCTCGGATCACAAGAAAAAAAATTTTTAAAAATTGTCGAAAGCTCGGATCACAAGAAAAAATTTTTTTAAAAATTGTCGACAGCTCGGATCACAAGAAAAAAATTTTTTAAAAATTGCCGAAAGCTCGGATCACAAGAAAAAAAATTTTTAAAAATTGTCGAAAGCTCGGATCACAAGAAAAAAATTTTTTAAAAATTGTCGAAAGCTCGGATCACAAGAAAAAAAATTTTTAAAAATTGTCGAAAGCTCGGATCACAAGAAAAAAATTTTTTAAAAATTGTCGAAAGCTCGGATCACAAGAAAAAAATTTTTTAAAAATTGTCGAAAGCTCGGATCACAAGAAAAATTTTTTTTAAAAATTGTCGAAAGCTCGGATCACAAGAAAAAAAATTTTTAAAAATTGTCGAAAGCTCGGATCACAAGAAAAAATTTTTTTAAAAATTGTCGAAAGCTCGGATCACAAGAAAAAAAATTTTTAAAAATTGTCGAAAGCTCGGATCACAAGAAAAATTTTTTTTAAAAATTGTCGAAAGCTCGGATCACAAGAAAAAAAATTTTTAAAAATTGTCGAAAGCTCGGATCACAAGAAAAAAATTTTTTAAAAATTGTCGAAAGCTCGGATCACAAGAAAAAAAAATTTAAAAAATTGTCGAAAGCTCGGATCACAAGAAAAAAATTTTTTAAAAATTGTCGAAAGCTCGGATCACAAGAAAAATTTTTTTTAAAAATTGTCGAAAGCTCGGATCACAAGAAAAAAAATTTTTAAAAATTGTCGAAAGCTCGGATCACAAGAAAAAATTTTTTTAAAAATTGTCGAAAGCTCGGATCACAAGAAAAAAAATTTTTAAAAATTGTCGAAAGCTCGGATCACAAGAAAAATTTTTTTTAAAAATTGTCGAAAGCTCGGAACACAAGAAAAAATTTTTTTAAAAATTGTCGAAAGCTCGGATCACAAGAAAAAATTTTTTTAAAAATTGCCGAAAGCTCGGATCACAAGAAAAAAAATTTTTAAAAATTGTCGAAAGCTCGGATCACAAGAAAAAATTTTTTTAAAAATTGTCGAAAGCTCGGATCACAAGAAAAAAAATTTAAAAAATTGTCGAAAGCTCGGATCACCAGAAAAAAATTTTTTAAAAATTGTCGAAAGCTCGGATCACAAGAAAAAAATTTTTAAAAATTGTCGAAAGCTCGGATCACAAGAAAAAAATTTTTTAAAAATTGTCGAAAGCTCGGATCACAAGAAAAAATTTTTTTAAAAATTGTCGAAAGCTCGGATCACAAGAAAAAAAAATTTAAAAAATTGTCGAAAGCTCGGATCACCAGAAAAAATTTTTTTAAAAATTGTCGAAAGCTCGGATCACAAGAAAAAAAATTTTTAAAAATTGTCGAAAGCTCGGATCACAAGAAAAAATTTTTTAAAAAATTGTCGAAAGCTCGGATCACAAGAAAAAAAATTTTTAAAAATTGTCGAAAGCTCGGATCACAAGAAAAAAATTTTTTAAAAATTGTCGAAAGCTCGGATCACAAGAAAAATTTTTTTAAAAATTGTCGAAAGCTCGGATCACAAGAAAAAAAATTTTTAAAAATTGTCGAAAGCTCGGATCACAAGAAAAAATTCTTTTAAAAATTGTCGAAAGCTCGGATCACAAGAAAAAAAATTTTTAAAAATTGTCGAAAGCTCGGATCACAAGAAAAAATTTTTTTAAAAATTGTCGAAAGCTCGGATCACAAGAAAAAATTTTTTTAAAAATTGCCGAAAACTCGGATCAAAAGAAAAAAAATTTATAAAAATTGTCGAAAGCTCGGATCACAAGAATAAAATTTTTTAAAAATTGTCGAAAGCTCGGATACAAGAAAAAATTTTTTAAAAAATTGTCGAAAGCTCGGATCACAAGAAAAAAATTTTTTAAAAATTGTCGAAAGCTCGGATTACAAGAAAAAAATTTTTAAAAATTGTCGAAAGCTCGGATCACAAGAAATTTTTTTTTAAAAAATTGTCCAAAGCTCGGATCATAAGAAAATTTTTTTTTAAAAATTGTCGAAAGCTCGGATCACAAGAAAAATTTTTTTAAAAATTGTCGAAAGCTCGGATCACAAGAAAAAAATTTTTAAAATTGTCGAAAGCTCGGATCACAAGAAAAAATTTTAAAAAATTGTCGAAAGCTCGGATCACAAGAAAAAAAATTTTTAAAAATTGCCGAAAGCTCGGATCACAAGAAAAAAAATTTTTAAAAATTGTCGAAAGCTCGGATCACAAGAAAAAAAATTTTTTAAAAATTGTCGAAAGCTCGGATCACAAGAAAAAATTTTTTTAAAAATTGTCGAAAGCTCGGATCACAAGAAAAAATTTTTTAAAAATTGTCGAAAGCTCGGATCACAAGAAAAAATTTTTTAAAAAATTGTCGAAAGCTCGGATCACAAGAAAAAATTTTTTTAAAAATTGTCGAAAGCTCGGATCACAAGAAAAAATTTTTTTAAAAATTGTCGAAAGCTCGGATCACAAGAAAAAATTTTTTAAAAATTGTCGAAAGCTCGGATCACAAGAAAAAAATTTTTAAAAATTGTCGAAAGCTCGGATCACAAGAAAAAAATTTTAAAAAATTGTCGAAAGCTCGGATCACCAGAAAAAAATTTTTAAAAATTGTCGAAAGCTCGGATCACAAGAAAAAATTTTTAAAAATTGTCGAAAGCTCGGATCACAAGAAAAAATTTTTAAAAATTGTCGAAAGCTCGGATCACAAGAAAAAAATTTTTTAAAAATTGTCGAAAGCTCGGATCACAAGAAAAAAATTTTTTTAAAAATTGTCGAAAGCTCGGATCACAAGAAAAAAAATTTTTAAAAATTGTCGAAAGCTCGGATCACAAGAAAAAAATTTTTTAAAAATTGTCGACAGCTCGGATCACAAGAAAAAAATTTTTTAAAATTGCCGAAAGCTCGGATCACAAGAAAAAAAATTTTTAAAATTGTCGAAAGCTCGGATCACAAGAAAAAATTTTTTAAAAATTGTCGAAAGCTCGGATCACAAGAAAAAAATTTTAAAAATTGTCGAAAGCTCGGATCACAAGAAAAAAATTTTTTAAAAATTGTCGAAAGCTCGGATCACAAGAAAAAAAATTTTTTAAAAATTGTCGAAAGCTCGGATCACAAGAAAAAATTTTTTTTAAAAATTGTCGAAAGCTCGGATCACAAGAAAAAAAATTTTAAAAAATTGTCGAAAGCTCGGATCACAAGAAAAAATTTTTTAAAATTGTCGAAAGCTCGGATCACAAGAAAAAAAATTTTTAAAAATTGTCGAAAGCTCGGATCACAAGAAAAATTTTTTTTAAAAATTGTCGAAATCTCGGATCACAAGAAAAAATTTTTTTAAAAATTGTCGAAAGCTCGGATCACAAGAAAAAAATTTTTAAAAATTGTCGAAAGCTCGATCAAAGAAAAAAAATTTTTTAAAAATTGTCGAAAGCTCGGATCACAAGAAAAAATTTTTTAAAAATTGTCGAAAGCTCGGATCATAAGAAAAAATTTTTTTAAAAATTGTCGAAAGCTCGGATCACAAGAAAAAATTTTTTTAAAAATTGTCGAAAGCTCGGATCACCAGAAAAATTTTTTTAAAAATTGTCGAAAGCTCGGATCACAAGAAAAAAATTTTTTAAAAATTGTCGAAAGCTCGGATCACAAGAAAAATTTTTTTTAAAAATTGTCGAAAGCTCGGATCACAAGAAAAAATTTTTTTAAAAATTGTCGAAGCTCGGATCACCAGAAAAAATTTTTTTAAAAATTGTCGAAAGCTCGGATAAATTGTCGAAAGCTCGGATCACAAGAAAAAAATTTTTAAAAATTGTCGAAAGCTCGGATCACAAGAAAAAATTTTTTAAAAATTGTCGAAAGCTCGGATCACAAGAAAAAAAATTTTAAAAATTGTCGAAAGCTCGGATCACCAGAAAAAAATTTTTTAAAAATTGTTGAAAGCTCGGATCACAAGAAAAAAATTTTTTAAAAATTGTCGAAAGCTCGGATCACAAGAAAAAATTTTTAAAAATTGTCGAAAGCTCGGATCACAAGAAAAAATTTTTTAAAAATTGTCGAAAGCTCGGATCACAAGAAAAAATTTTTTTAAAAATTGTCGAAAGCTCGGATCACAAGAAAAAAAATTTTTAAAAATTGTCGAAAGCTCGGATCACAAGAAAAAAAATTTTTAAAAATTGTCGAAAGCTCGGATCACAAGAAAAAAATTTTTAAAAATTGTCGAAAGCTCGGATCACAAGAAAAAAATTTTTAAAAATTGTCGAAAGCTCGGATCACAAGAAAAAATTTTTTTAAAAATTGTCGAAAGCTCGGATCACAAGAAAAAATTTTTTTAAAAATTGTCGAAAGCTCGGATCACAAGAAAAAAATTTTTAAAAATTGCCGAAAGCTCGGATCACAAGAAAAAAATTTTTTAAAAATTGTCGAAAGCTCGGATCACAAGAAAAATTTTTTTAAAAATTGTCGAAAGCTCGGATCACAAGAAAAAAAATTTTAAAAATTGTCGAAAGCTCGGATCACAAGAAAAAATTTTTTTAAAAATTGTCGAAAGCTCGGATCACAAGAAAAAAAATTTTGAAAAATTGTCGAAAGCTCGGATCACAAGAAAAAATTTTTTTAAAAATTGTCGAAAGCTCGGATCACAAGAAAAAATTTTTTTAAAAATTGTCGAAAGCTCGGATCACAAGAAAAAAAATTTTTAAAAATTGTCGAAAGCTCGGATCACAAGAAAAAAAATTTTTAAAAATTGTCGAAAGCTCGGATCACAAGAAAAAATTTTTTAAAAATTGTCGAAAGCTCGGATCACAAGAAAAAATTTTTTTAAAAATTGTCGAAAGCTCGGATCACCAGAAAAAATTTTTTTAAAAATTGTCGAAAGCTCGGATCACAAGAAAAAAATTTTTAAAAATTGTCGAAAGCTCGGATCACAAGAAAAAAATTTTTTAAAAATTGTCGAAAGCTCGGTTCACAAGAAAAAAAATTTAAAAAATTGTCGAAAGCTCGGATCACCAGAAAAAAATTTTTTAAAAATTGTCGAAAGCTCGGATCACAAGAAAAAAATTTTTTAAAAATTGTCGAAAGCTCGGATCACAAGAAAAAAATTTTTTAAAAATTGTCGAAAGCTCGGATCACAAGAAAAAAATTTTTTAAAAATTGTCGAAAGCTCGGATCACAAGAAAAAATTTTTTAAAAATTGTCGAAAGCTCGGATCACAAGAAAAAAATTTTTAAAAATTGTCGAAAGCTCGGATCACAAGAAAAAAATTTTAAAAATTGTCGAAAGCTCGGATCACAAGAAAAAAAATTTTTAAAAATTGTCGAAAGCTCGGATCACAAGAAAAAAAATTTTTAAAAATTGTCGAAAGCTCGGATCACAAGAAAAAATTTTTTTAAAAATTGTCGAAAGCTCGGATCACAAGAAAAAATTTTTTAAAATTGTCGAAAGCTCGGATCACAAGAAAAAAATTTTTAAAAATTGTCGAAAGCTCGGATCACAAGAAAAAAAATTTTTAAAAATTGTCGAAAGCTCGGATCACAAGAAAAAAATTTTTTAAAAATTGTCGAAAGCTCGGATCACAAGAAAAAATTTTTTTAAAAATTGTCGAAAGCTCGGATCACAAGAAAAAATTTTTAAAAAATTGTCGAAAGCTCGGATCACAAGAAAAAAATTTTTTAAAAATTGTCGAAAGCTCGGATCACAAGAAAAAAATTTTTTAAAAATTGTCGAAAGCTCGGATCACAAGAAAAAATTTTTTAAAAAATTGTCGAAAGCTCGGATCACAAGAAAAAAATTTTTAAAAATTGTCGAAAGCTCGGATCACAAGAAAAAATTTTTTAAAAATTGTCGAAAGCTCGGATCACAAGAAAAAAAATTTTTAAAAATTGTCGAAAGCTCGGATCACAAGAAAAAAATTTTTTAAAAATTGTCGAAAGCTCGGATCACAAGAAAAAAAATTTTTAAAAATTGTCGAAAGCTCGGATCACAAGAAAAATTTTTTTTAAAAATTGTCGAAAGCTCGGATCACAAGAAAAAATTTTTTTAAAAATTGTCGAAAGCTCGGATCACAAGAAAAAAATTTTTAAAAATTGTCGAAAGCTCGGATCACAAGAAAAAAAATTTTTAAAAATTGTCGAAAGCTCGGATCACAAGAAAAAATTTTTTAAAAATTGTCGAAAGCTCGGATCACAAGAAAAAATTTTTTTAAAAATTGTCGAAAGCTCGGATCACAAGAAAAAATTTTTTAAAAATTGTCGAAAGCTCGGATCACCAAGAAAAAATTTTTTAAAAATTGTCGAAAGCTCGGATCACAAGAAAAAAAATTTTTAAAAATTGTCGAAAGCTCGGATCACAAGAAAAAAATTTTTTAAAAATTGTCGAAAGCTCGGATCACAAGAAAAAAAATTTTAAAAATTGTCGAAAGCTCGGATCACAAGAAAAAAATTTTTTAAAAATTGTCGAAAGCTCGGATCACAAGAAAAATTTTTTTAAAAATTGTCGAAAGCTCGGATCACAAGAAAAAAATTTTTAAAAATTGTCGAAAGCTCGGATCACAAGAAAAAATTTTTTTAAAAATTGTCGAAAGCTCGGATCACAAGAAAAAAAATTTTTAAAAATTGTCGAAAGCTCGGATCACAAGAAAAATTTTTTTAAAAATTGTCGAAAGCTCGGATCACAAGAAAAAATTTTTTTAAAAATTGTCGAAAGCTCGGATCACAAGAAAAAATTTTTTAAAAATTGTCGAAAGCTCGGATCACAAGAAAAAAAATTTTTAAAAATTGTCGAAAGCTCGGATCACAAGAAAAAATTTTTTTAAAAATTGTCGAAAGCTCGGATCACAAGAAAAAAATTTTTAAAAATTGTCGAAAGCTCGGATCACAAGAAAAAAATTTTTTAAAAATTGTCGAAAGCTCGGATCACAAGAAAAAAATTTTTTAAAAATTGTCGAAAGCTCGGATCACAAGAAAAAAATTTTTAAAAATTGTCGAAAGCTCGGATCACAAGAAAAAATTTTTTTAAAAATTGTCGAAAGCTCGGATCACAAGAAAAAAAATTTAAAAATTGTCGAAAGCTCGGATCACCAGAAAAAATTTTTTAAAAATTGTCGAAAGCTCGGATCACAAGAAAAAAATTTTTAAAAATTGTCGAAAGCTCGGATCACAAGAAAAAATTTTTTAAAAATTGTCGAAAGCTCGGATCACAAGAAAAAAAATTTTAAAAATTGTCGAAAGCTCGGATCACAAGAAAAAAATTTTTAAAAATTGTCGAAAGCTCGGATCACAAGAAAAATTTTTTTTAAAAATTGTCGAAAGCTCGGATCACAAGAAAAAAAATTTTTAAAAATTGTCGAAAGCTCGGATCACAAGAAAAAATTTTTTAAAAATTGTCGAAAGCTCGGATCACAAGAAAAAAAATTTTTAAAAATTGTCGAAAGCTCGGATCACAAGAAAAAATTTTTTTAAAAATTGTCGAAAGCTCGGATCACAAGAAAAAATTTTTTTAAAAATTGTCGAAAGCTCGGATCACAAGAAAAAAAATTTTTAAAAATTGTCGAAAGCTCGGATCACAAGAAAAAAAATTTTTAAAAATTGTCGAAAGCTCGGATCACAAGAAAAAAATTTTAAAAAATTGTCGAAAGCTCGGATCACAAGAAAAAAATTTTTAAAAATTGTCGAAAGCTCGGATCACAAGAAAAAAAATTTTTAAAAATTGTCGAAAGCTCGGATCACAAGAAAAAATTTTTTAAAAATTGTCGAAAGCTCGGATCACAAGAAAAAATTTTTTAAAAATTGTCGAAAGCTCGGATCACAAGAAAAATTTTTTAAAAATTGTCGAAAGCTCGGATCACAAGAAAAAAAATTTTAAAAATTGTCGAAAGCTCGGATCACAAGAAAAAAATTTTTTTAAAAATTGTCGAAAGCTCGGATCACAAGAAAAAAATTTTTTAAAAATTGTCGAAAGCTCGGATCACAAGAAAAAAATTTTTAAAAATTGTCGAAAGCTCGGATCACAAGAAAAAAAATTTTTTAAAAATTGTCGAAAGCTCGGATCACAAGAAAAAAATTTTTAAAAATTGTCGAAAGCTCGGATCACAAGAAAAAATTTTTTTAAAAATTGTCGAAAGCTCGGATCACAAGAAAAAAAATTTTTAAAAATTGTCGAAAGCTCGGATCACAAGAAAAAATTTTTTAAAAATTGTCGAAAGCTCGGATCACAAGAAAAAAAATTTTTAAAAATTGTCGAAAGCTCGGATCACAAGAAAAAATTTTTTTAAAAATTGTCGAAAGCTCGGATCACAAGAAAAAAATTTTTAAAAATTGTCGAAAGCTCGGATCACAAGAAAAAATTTTTTAAAAATTGTCGAAAGCTCGGATCACAAGAAAAAATTTTTTAAAAATTGTCGAAAGCTCGGATCACAAGAAAAAAATTTTTTAAAAATTGTCGAAAGCTCGGATCACAAGAAAAAAATTTTTTAAAAATTGTCGAAAGCTCGGATCACAAGAAAAAATTTTTTTAAAAATTGTCGAAAGCTCGGATCACAAGAAAAAATTTTTTAAAAATTGTCGAAAGCTCGGATCACAAGAAAAAAAATTTTTAAAAATTGTCGAAAGCTCGGATCACAAGAAAAAAATTTTTTTAAAAATTGTCGAAAGCTCGGATCACAAGAAAAAAATTTTTTAAAAATTGTCGAAAGCTCGGATCACAAGAAAAAATTTTTTTAAAAATTGTCGAAAGCTCGGATCACAAGAAAAAAATTTTTAAAAATTGTCGAAAGCTCGGATCACAAGAAAAAATTTTTTAAAAATTGTCGAAAGCTCGGATCACAAGAAAAAAATTTTTAAAAATTGTCGAAAGCTCGGATCACAAGAAAAAATTTTTTAAAAATTGTCGAAAGCTCGGATCACAAGAAAAAAAATTTTTTAAAAATTGTCGAAAGCTCGGATCACAAGAAAAAAATTTTTTTAAAAATTGTCGAAAGCTCGGATCACAAGAAAAAATTTTTTTAAAAATTGTCGAAAGCTCGGATCACAAGAAAAAAATTTTTTAAAAATTGTCGAAAGCTCGGATCACAAGAAAAAAATTTTTAAAAATTGTCGAAAGCTCGGATCACAAGAAAAAAATTTTTTAAAAATTGTCGAAAGCTCGGATCACAAGAAAAAATTTTTTAAAAATTGTCGAAAGCTCGGATCACAAGAAAAAAAATTTTTAAAAATTGTCGAAAGCTCGGATCACAAGAAAAAATTTTTTAAAAATTGTCGAAAGCTCGGATCACAAGAAAAAAATTTTTAAAAATTGTCGAAAGCTCGGATCACAAGAAAAATTTTTTAAAAATTGTCGAAAGCTCGGATCACAAGAAAAAATTTTTTTAAAAATTGTCGAAAGCTCGGATCACAAGAAAAAAATTTTTAAAAATTGTCGAAAGCTCGGATCACAAGAAAAAAATTTTTTAAAAATTGTCGAAAGCTCGGATCACAAGAAAAAATTTTTTAAAAATTGTCGAAAGCTCGGATCACAAGAAAAAAATTTTTAAAAATTGTCGAAAGCTCGGATCACAAGAAAAAATTTTTTTAAAAATTGTCGAAAGCTCGGATCACAAGAAAAAAAATTTTTAAAAATTGTCGAAAGCTCGGATCACAAGAAAAAATTTTTTTAAAAATTGTCGAAAGCTCGGATCACAAGAAAAAAATTTTTAAAAATTGTCGAAAGCTCGGATCACAAGAAAAAAATTTTTAAAAATTGTCGAAAGCTCGGATCACAAAGAAAAAAATTTTTAAAAATTGTCGAAAGCTCGGATCACAAGAAAAAATTTTTTTAAAAATTGTCGAAAGCTCGGATCACAAGAAAAAATTTTTTAAAAATTGTCGAAAGCTCGGATCACCAGAAAAAATTTTTTAAAAATTGTCGAAAGCTCGGATCACAAGAAAAAAATTTTTAAAAATTGTCGAAAGCTCGGATCACAAGAAAAAAAATTTTTAAAAATTGTCGAAAGCTCGGATCACAAGAAAAAAAATTTA